>CM039594.1:30279766-30310209 GCA_022457205.1 Saccharum spontaneum
ACACCGGGGGATGACCCTTCAAAAATTCTCCACGCTTATCCCGCTCAGGTGCTCCTCCAACTGGCTGATTTTGCTGATTGTTCACCAGAGCTTCCATTAACTGTGTCTGTATGGCCAAAAGCTCATGAATAGTAGGTGGTGGACCAACTCCATGACCACGGCCTCGACCTCGTCCTCTTCTAGACATCTGTTATCCAATACAGTATCAAATCTTAGAGATTACCATATAATAGACAATTCTAGAGATAGAGGTTAGAATCTGATAATTTTCTAGACACATCCCAATTTCAGCTGTTCGGTAAAACAGACCTATCTCGAGTTACAGATATCCAGTAGAGGTGTACTTTATATGGTTGGAAAGCATATGAAATTATCTACAACTTTTATTTAACTCATACTCCCAGATTCTGTCACGAAGTTACCCAAAAACAGGACACAACAGAAACTATTTCTGACTTCCAGACTGCACAGTAACTTCATCTTGTAACGATTATAACTCATGATCCGAATAGATAAAAAGGTGATTCCAGAGGCATTCGAAAGGTACGTGGGTCTAGATTCTCTCATAAAAATTTCAGAATTTTTCGCTGAACAGTTAATTTTAAGCATAAAAGGAAAGACAGACCGCTCCAGAAAGGACAGAACAGAGAGAAAAGTTAACCCAACTAAATTATTTATTTATCATACTAAAACTTAGTATTATATAATTAGGAACTTTTGTAGACAAGCCCACAAAGCTCCAGCACTCATTACATGGAAAAACCAACTCACACATAAGCACAATAATAACTCAACTAACCACACAAAGTTCACACGACACCACAAACTCAACTTAACTCGACACTACTCGTACTATCGTATTATTACATAAATGGTATTCCAACTCCTAGAGACGGGCTTGATGTTCATGATAATCGTAGATCGCTTCCATGCCTTGGTCAATCCTTAAGCCATCTATCACTTCTTGATACCTCTTGACGTCTTTTCCCAAAGCTTTAACTAGGGCTACCAACCGACGATTTGTCACCATCATGTCATGACCAAAATCCACCATGACCCGAGGAACTAAATCCAAATTCCCAGGGTTCATCATTACCCATGCCTGCTCTGGATCGCCATGGGGAAAATAGCGATATTGATCATCTTGCATAACCTCATAGCGAAGGTGACGAAGTCCCAAGCATGCTTCAAAGGCCGCATCTTCTATGCCATCTTCTATAGTGGCACGACGACCACTATGGGAAAAACACCGGTCCAGCAAAAAAGTACCCATATCATTGTTCTTAACGAAGATACGCACATTGCACTTCCAATAAGTAGCTTCCAAAGGGTGCTTATGCTCCCAGCAGACATACTCAATTGCAGGATCCCAATCTGTGAAGTAGGCATTAAGCATGTCACCCAGTCGGTGGTGTGACGGAGTGTCATGGCTTGACTTGTGATGGATCCTCGTAATCCAGCCCATAGGAAGGGACGGCACACCAATTTCAGCGGAACCACCTTGTGGAGGCGAAGGGGGCTGTCCTCCATTATGAGCAAGCTCAATATCTTCATCATCACTCAAATAGATAACCTCCTCTTTAGGTTCAATTTTCTCTTGAGGCAAAACTGGTTCTGGCGCTTGATCTGGTGTTGATGGCGGGGTTGGTGTAGTGTCTTCCAGTTCCTCCTGAAGCTTTTCTGGTTCCTCCTGAAGCTCTTCTGGTTCGTACAGGGAACGGGGTGGATAGTAGCCTCCAGTGGTGATACGGGCAGCCTTGCGGGCACGAGGCATCTACAGATTTTAGGCCAAGGGTAAGTTGAAATTAGAGGCAATATTTTCACAATAGAACGAGGCAAAAGAAGCATAATAATTTAGCAATTATCAAGAGTAAAGTGATAAGCATGAAACAAGTGAAGAAAAGAGAACTAAAACGACCATTGCTAACTAGGCTTGCGTCCTACAGTCAACATAGCTCTGATACCAATTTGTCACACCCATTTTTAAGGAACAAATGGAATGCATAATCTTATGTGCACCCAGAGATCAATCACACATAAGATGACAAATATAAATAGTATCATCACAAATGTTTATTACATAATGAATAGTATCACAGAGTCTTTACGTAATTAAGCGGAAACATAGTAAAAATATTGTGGTAGCTAGCTCCATAGCACAGGCACGTCAACTGGTTGACCACAAGTCTAGTAATCTTCAGGAAAGTAGTAGTAGTAATCACTATTTGCACTTTCGGGATTCCATCCTGTGGTGGGGGAATGCAAGGGTGAGCACAAAAGTACTCAACAAGTGTAACATGGGGTTCATGAAGCTCAAGTAGGATAGACATTGGTTCAACTGCATGTAGCTTTTAGTTGATCATATTTTAAGCAATTGAGTAGCATCAAATAGGTAATATTCCCATAATAAACACACGATCATGTAAAGAGAATAATGAATAGCAAGAACAGTTAAATTAATAGTGATCTCTATTCCGTAAGGGTCCAAGGCCGCTCGTGTCCATGAGCACGGCTGATATACCAGTTTTACACTCTGCAGAGGTTGTACACTTTCACTGTGAGTCGTGATCCCCAAAAGCCCGAGGTCATGACTCCCCATTGGACAATCAAGTTTCACTATGAAGTCTTTCCAAGGTTCGTCTAACAAGTTAGGGCCGCTAGGTTTCTGTGGCCTGCAAATGTAGAGCCCCCCTTCCGTATGGCACAATGACACGCACCCTATACTCATAAGGACAGGAGCCGCACTACACCCAACCCAGAACACAACCCCTTTTGTGCCATATAGGTAACCACTAACAAGCTAGAAAAGGTCCTCTTATATGACTAAAGCCAGAGCCATGTAGCCCTCACAGCTGTACTGTAAGTCTCGGATGTTCGCTTACAGATAAGTCCGTACGGAGAGGAATCTAGAGAAAACTCTAGCCCTCTTGTTCCCTGTTGCTAAAAATCATCTTTTAAAGTTATTGCATATATCATTAGTCAAATTACAAGATCATTGTTTATGTGAGCACTAGCAACTACCCAATGCTATAACCATAGGATTC
Organism: Saccharum spontaneum; assembly: GCA_022457205.1. NCBI lineage: Eukaryota > Viridiplantae > Streptophyta > Magnoliopsida > Poales > Poaceae > Saccharum > Saccharum spontaneum. The sequence goes on from CM039594.1 coordinate 30,282,811, forward strand.
AAGGAACAAGATCAATACTAAGACATCCTTAACAAGGAGACACATGCAGCATGAATTAGGTGAATTAAAATGAGTAGGTAACAAGGATAGTCCCATGCTATACTTGCCTTGATCTAGCTGATCCTGTTGATCCGACTCGTAATAGTACTCTTGATCACCAACGAACTGATCACCGTCTATTCTCGATTAGCACATCAACAACAATCATCCAAGAGCAATCATGCAAAGCAAACAAAGCTATAATTAGAACAGTACACCAACAGTAGAAAAATAAGATGAAAAGTTTTTAAAACAAATCTACATCGCACTAGGATCACATAGACGCGAAGTTCATGTAAATCGGAGCTAAAACGAAAAAGTTATGCTTTAAACAAGATTTACTTTATTAAAGTAATAGATTAAATCTAACCTTAAATTTTAAAAGTGGAAAATCTACTATACAGCAGTACTAATAGGTAGAGTATGAAATTATGAACCTAACGCAACTTGAACGGATCAAATCGGAGTTAAAACGGAGATTTTATGACCTAATTAAACCTAGTGGCAATTCTGTAAATACCTAAAAGCGTATTTTCATCTAAACCGACGAAGTTTACGTTTTCAATATAACAAAGCGTATTCAGCTATTACGCCAAGGACCGCGGGTTTAGAAACAAAGAAATCCAAGGACTCTTATGCAAAAGAGACAGCCGAATCGGTATGACTCGATCTGAGACACCGGATCAAAAACGAATGGTTGAGATTAGACTGGGGAGTAAGAGAGGGGAATCCGGTCGGCACTGTAGCCCGACGGCGGCGAGCAATCGCTCACCGGAGTTGAGCAATCCGGCAGCAGGAAACACTATTCGATGCACCGATTGCACAGGAAGGAGTAGGAGAGAGCCGCGAACTCACCTAGATGCTCTCTAGTGACCGGAATCGACCGAGGAAGGCGGGCGGCTTCCAATGGCGAGCGGCGGAGCCCTACTCACGATGACCGAACCAATTAGTGAAACAAATCGAAAAAAGAAAAAGAAGATGGGCTTGGCAACTTTCAAACAGCAACCCGAACCCTCGGTAGCTTATGGAGGTGGCCGAATCAACGAGTTCTTCGCTTTGCTTCCAAGCTTGAGCGGCGGCTGCTAGGATGTGGCGGCTTGCTCGTCTCGAGGCTCGCGGTTAGGGTTATGGAGGGGCGGTGCAGGCGGGGGCTGCTATTTAAGAGGCTAGCTGACGTGCAGGACAAGGCGGAGGGGAGTCGGGACGGCCTCGGCCTCCATTGCCGGAGTCCGGCTCGAATACGAGTGGGAGGTAGGAGATAACATCGCTGACAAGCGGGCCCAGGAGATCAGTCAGAGGAAAGGGAGGGAGGCGCGACGAGCAGCTGCGGGCTGGGCCGGCCCACCTTCGCGGCCCACGGCCAGGAGGGAAGGGGATGCGGCTGGGCCGAAAAGAGAGAAAAGAAGAGCTGGTTTTGGCCCGAACTGTGAAATCATTTCCTTTTCCTTTTCTTTTTCTAATACTTCAAATACATTTTTTTTCAAATGATTTTTTTGAAATAATTTTCTTCTGGAAATAAACCCAATCAAAACAATTAAAAATATGCAACGGCATGTATGCACAAACACTCATTTAACCTTATATTTGATTTTATTTTAAACAAAATATCATTTCACTAAGTTAAAATGCTCACAAAATTGCGTAAGTAAATCAAATTGCCTATTTAAAAATATTCAAAAATTTAGGGTGTTACAATTCTACCCCCCTTAAAATGAATCTCGTCCCGAGATTCGGACAATGCTTACTCAAACAACTGTGGGTATGCTTTTCTCAAATCTTCCTCTCTTTCCCACGTAGCCTCTGCTTCCGAATACCGACTCCACTGAACTTTACACATCTTTATAACTCCGCTCCTGGTAACTCTTTCCGCTGTCTCCAAAATTTTCACGGGATACTCCTCATAAGTAAGATTTTCCTTAACAGTGAGTTCTTCCAATGGTATTTGTTCTTCTGGCACACGCAAACATTTCTTTAACTGTGACACATGGAACACATCATGCACACCTGCTAAACTCTCAGGCAATTCCAACTGATATGCCACTTCGCCACGTCTCTCTAAAATCTTAAAAGGACCAACATACCTCGGTGCTAACTTTCCTTTCCGATTAAACCTTTTCACACCTCTCATAGGTGACACCTTCAGGTAAACATAATCTCCCACTTCAAAAGTCAACTCTCTCCATCGAGTATCGGCATAACTTTTCTATCGGAACTGAGCTGCTTTCAAATTGTTTCGGATCATTCTTACTTGTTTTTCAGCATTCCTAAGCACATCAGGACCAAATACTTGACTCTCTCCCGTCTGATTCCAAAACAATGGAGTTATACACTTCCTACCATACAAAGCTTCAAAGGGTGCCATCTGTAGACTTTTCTGATAACTGTTATTGTAGGAAAACTCTGCATATGGCAAACTCTTGTCCCAACTTGTACCATACTGCAAAGCACAAGCTCTCAACATGTCTTCCAATATCTGATTAATCCTTTCTGTTTGCCCATCCGTCTGAGGATGATATGCTGTGCTAAAAGTCAGCTTAGTTCCTAATGACTCTTGTACTTTCTGCCAGTAATAGGATGTAAACTGAGTACCTCGATCAGACACTATCTTCTTTGGGACTCCGTGCAAACTTACTATTCTTTCCAAATACAGTTCAGCCAACTTTGCACTGGAATATGTTGTTCTAACTGGTATAAAATGAGCAACTTTAGTCAAACGATCCACTATAACCCATATTGAATCAAAACCTCTCTGAGTGCGTGGTAACCCCACTATGAAGTCCATACCAACTTCTTCCCACTTCCACTCAGGTATCTGCATCGGTTGCAACAATCCTGCAGGTCTTTGATGTTCAGCCTTAACCCTCTGACACGTGTCACATAGTGCAACATACTCTGCAATATCTCTTTTCAAACCATGCCACCAATACCTCTCTCTCAAATCCATATACATCTTTGTACTTCCGGGATGAATAGAGTAAGCGGACTCATGAGCCTCTCGTAGGATTGCTTCTCTTATAGCTTTGTCCTCAGGCACACATAATCGTTTCCCAAACCATAGGGTTCCTTTACCATCCAACCGAAATCCAGGTGCTTTACCTTTCGGTATATTTTTCACTATCTCCTTTATTTTGTCATCCGTCAACTGACCCTTGCATATTTGTTGCTCTAACATAGGCTCTATTACTAATTCCACTGCATTAATAGCAATACCCAAGTTTAGATGCTCAAACTCAGCACATAACTCATTTGACATAGGCATTACTTGCACCTCATTAGCATAGCTCTTTCTGCTAAGGGCATCTGCAACAACATTAGCCTTACCCGGATGATAATGTACCTCCAAATCATAATCCTTAATCAACTCTAACCAGTGACGTTGTCTCAAGTTCAGATCTGATTGAGTGAAAATGTACTTCAAACTCTTATGATCCGTGTAAATATCACTTTTATGTCCAATCAAATAATGCCTCCATATTTTCAAAGCATGCACCACTGCTGCTAACTCCAAGTCATGAGTAGGATAATTTAACTCATGCTTCCTCAACTATCGAGATGCATATGCTACTACTTTGCCTTCCTGCATAAGCACACAACCAAGACCCAAACGGGATGCATCACAATAAATAGAGAAGCTCTTATTCAAATCTGGCAAAACTAACACCGGGGCTGTTGTCAATCTTTTCTTCAGCTCCTCAAAATTAACCTGACACTTATCAGACCACACAAATTTGGCATTCTTTTCCAACAGCGCTGTCATTGGCTTGGCAAGCTTAGAAAACCCTTCAATAAATCTTCTATAATATCCAGCCAATCCCAAGAAGCTACGAATTTCTCCCACATCGGTTGGTGGTTTCCAATTCAACACATCTTTTACCTTGCTAGGATCCACTGATATTCCACCATTAGAGACCACATGACCCAGAAAAGCAACTTCCTTAACCAAAACTCGCATTTGCTACGCTTAGCGTAGAGCTTATGCTCTCTGAGCTTCTGCAGGACCAACCTCAAATGTTCCACATGTTCTTCCTTAGTCTTAGAGTATACCAGGATATCATCGATGAACACTACTACAAACTTATCAAGATACTCCATAAATACCTTATTCATCAAGTACATAAAGTATGCAGGAGCATTAGTCAAGCCAAAAGACATTACTGTATACTCATACAAACCATATCGGGTGGTGAATGTTGTCTTTGGTATATCCGTAGCACGAATCTTCAACTGATGATAGCCAGAGCGAAGATCAATCTTAGAAAACACACAAGCACCTCTCAACTGATCAAACAAGTCATCAATCCTTGGCAGCGGATACTTATTCTTGATAGTTACCTCGTTGAGTGAATGATAATCAACACACATCCGTTGAGAACCATCCTTCTTATCAACAAAGATCACAGGAGCTCCCCACGGTGAAGAGCTAGGACGAATAAAACCCTTCTCTTGCAATTCTTTTATTTGTTTCTTAAGTTCCTCTAATTCATTAACCCCCATTCTATATGGACGCTTAGCTATAGGTGCAGTTCCAGGCAATAATTCAATAATAAACTCAATGTCGCGGTCGGGTGGCATACCTGGCAAGTCGTCGGGAAACACATCCAGAAATTCATCCACAACCGGATCCTCTTGATTAACATTATCATCAAGTTGATTTACTGTAGCAGTCTGCGGCTTCTGCACTACAATCTCCACACTAATCCGATCTCCCTTCGGTGTTGTCAGGGCTACTGCCTTTTCCTTACACTGAATCACTGCCTGATTTTGCTTCATCCAATCTAATCCCAGAATAAGATCTATCCTAGCTGTTCTCAACACTATAGGACTCACTTTGAACTCTACCCCCCTTAAAATTAAACTAATAGGGAGGCATCGATAGGAAGCTTGCATACTACCCCCAGGGGAATTGACTAGTATAGGGTTTTTCATGGCACATAAAGGGATGCTATTTGTCTTAACAAATATTTGAGATATGAATGAATGCGAAGCTCCAGAATGAAAAAGAACAATGGCAGGGATGGAGTGGACATCGAACGTACCGAGCATAACTTTAGGTTCCGCCATTGCAGTCTCTTCCGACACGTGAGTCACCTTCCCGTAATATGGTGGCTTCTTGTTACTGTTCTGCTTCTGAGGAGTTTGTTGATTGGCCTTCTCAGGACAGTTATAAGACAAGTGACCTTCCTTCCCACAACGAAAACACTTAGTTGGAGTATTAGGAGCACTAGTCTTCATTGGAGTGTTGTTGGGGGTACTCTGTCATTGGTTCTGGTTCCCATTCTGCTGTTGAGAGCGTTGATTGCCATTCTATGACTGATAAGGAGGACGTTGCAGAAACTGATTACGCGGAGGAAGTTGACCACGATTCCATTGGTTGGGCGGATACCTCTGCTGGAAACCTTGTTGATAACCAGTACGTTGACGAGTGTTGTTTCCAGATATCTGTCCCTGAAGTCTCTTTCTTTTGGCATCCATCTCCTTGCGCTTATTATCCACCACAATAGCGTGATTCACTAGTGTTTGATAATCTGGGTAAGCATTGGACATTAGCTGCAGTTGAAGACCATCATGTAGACCGTTCAAGAAGAGTCGCTGCTTATCAGCATCATTAGCCACCTCATTTGGCGCATAACGTGACAACTGAGCAAACTTGTCTCTATACTCTGCCATAGACATAGATCCCTGTGTCAAATTGCGGAATTCTTCTGCCTTCAGTGCTATCACCCCCTCTGGTATATGGTAGGACCTAAAACTCTCTGTAAACTCCTGCCAAGTAATGGCGGGAGCATTGGCAGGACGGCCATACTGATATGAATCCCACCAGTCTTGAGCTGCTCCTTGAAGTTGTCCCGAAGCAAACAACACCTTCTGCTGATCATTACACTGAGCAATGTTGAGCTGCTTCTCTACTGCATGAAGCCAATCATCAGCTTCCAATGGATCCGAGGCATGTGTAAACACCGGGGGATGACCCTTCAAAAATTCTCCACGCTTATCCCGCTCAGGTGCTCCTCCAACTGGCTGATTTTGCTGATTGTTCACCAGAGCTTCCATTAACTGTGTCTGTATGGCCAAAAGCTCATGAATAGTAGGTGGTGGACCAACTCCACGACCACGGCCTCGACCTCGTCCTCTTCTAGACATCTGTTATCCAATACAGTATCAAATCTTAGAGATTACCATATAATAGACAATTCTAGAGATAGAGGTTAGAATCTGATAATTTTCTGGACACATCCCAATTTCAGCTGTTCGGTAAAACAGACCTATCTCGAGTTACAGATATCCAGTAGAGGTGTACTTTATATGGTTGGAAAGCTTATGAAATTATCTACAACTTTTATTTAACTCATACTCCCAGATTCGGTCACGAAGTTACCCAAAAACAGGACACAACAGAAACTGTTTCTGACTTCCAGACTGCACAGTAACTTCATCTTGTAACGATTATAACTCATGATCCAGAATAGATAAAAAGGTGATTCCAGAGGCATTGGAAAGGTACGTGGGTCTAGATTCTCTCATAAAAATTTCAGAATTTTTCGCTGAACAGTTAATTTTAAGCATAAAAGGAAAGACAGACCGCTCCAGAAAGGACAGAACAGAGAGAAAAGTTAACCCAACTAAATTATTTATTTATCACACTAAAACTTAGTATTATATAATTAGGAACTTTTGTAGACAAGCCCACAAAGCTCCAGCACTCATTACATGGAAAAACCAACTCACACATAAGCACAATAATAACTCAACTAACCACACAAAGTTCACACGACACCACAAACTCAACTTAACTCGACACTACTCGTACTATCGTATTATTACATAAATGGTATTCCAACTCCTAGGGACGGGCTTGATGTTCATGATAATCGTAGATCGCTTCCATGCCTTGGTCAATCCTTAAGCCATCTATCACTTCTTGATACCTCTTGACGTCTTTTCCCAAAGCTTTAACTAGGGCTACCAACCGACGATTTGTCACCATCATGTCATGACCAAAATCCACCATGACCCGAGGAACTAAATCCAAATTCCCAGGGTTCATCATTACCCATCCCTGCCTGGATCGCCACGGGAAAATAGCGATATTGATCATCTTGCATAACCTCATAGCGAAGGTGACGAAGTCCCAAGCATGCTTCAAAGGCCGCATCTTCTATGCCATCTTCTATAGTGGCACGACGACCACAATGGGAAAAACACCGGTCCAGCAAAAAAGTACCCATCTCATTGTTCTTAACGAAGATACGCACATTGCACTTCCAATAAGTAGCTTCCAAAGGGTGCTTATGCTCCCAGCAGACATACTCAATTGCAGGATCCCAATCTGTGAAGTAGGCATTAAGCATGTCACCCAGTCGGTGGTGTGACGGAGTGTCATGGCTTGACTTGTGATGGATCCTCGTAATCTAGCCCATAGGAAGGGACGGCACACCAATTTCAGCGGAACAACCTTGTGGAGGCGAAGGGGGCTATCCTCCATTATGAGCAAGCTCAATATCTTCATCATCACTCAAATAGATAACCTCCTCTTTAGGTTCAATTTCCTCTTGAGGCAAAACTAGTTCTAGCGCTTGATCTGGTGTTGATGGCGGGGTTGGTGTAGTGTCTTCCAGTTCCTCCTGAAGCTCTTCTGATTCCTCCTGAAGCTCTTCTGGTTCGTACAGGGAACGGGGTGGATAGTAGCCTCCAGTGGTGATACGGGTAGTCTTGCGGGCACGAGGCATCTACAGATTTTAGGCCAAGGGTAAGTTGAAATTAGAGGCAATATTTTCACAATAGAATGAGGCGAAAGAAGCATAATAATTTAGCAATTATCAAGAGTAAAGTGATAAGCATGAAACAAGTGAAGAAAAGAGAACTAAAATGACCATTGCTAACTAGGCTTGCGTCCTACAGTCAACATAGCTCTGATACCAATCTGTCACACCCATTTTTAAGGAACAAATGGAATGCATAATTTTTTGTGCGCCCAGAGATCAATCACACATAAGATGACAAATATAAATAGTATCATCACAAATGTTTATTACATAACGAATAGTATCACAGAGTCTTTACGTAATTAAGCGGAAACATAGTAAAAATATTGTGGTAGCTAGCTCCATAGCACAGGCACGTCAACTGGTTGACCACAAGTCTAGTAATCTTCAGGAAAGTAGTAGTAGTAATCACTATTTGCACTTTCGGGATTCCATCCTGTGGTGGGGGAATGCAAGGGTGAGCACAAAAGTACTCAACAAGTGTAACATGGGGTTCATGAAGCTCAAGTAGGATAGACATTGGTTCAACTGCATGTAGCTTTTAGTTGATCATATTTTAAGCAATTGAGTAGCATCAAATAGGTAATATTCCCATAATAAACACATGATCATGTAAAGAGAATAATGAATAGCAAGAACAGTTAAATTAATAGTGATCTCTATTCCGTAAGGGTCCAAGGCCGCTCGTGTCCATAAGAACGGCTGATATACCAGTTTTACACTCTGCAGAGGTTGTACACTTTCACTGTGAGTCGTGATCCCCAAAAGCCCGAGGTCATGACTCCCCATTGGACAATCAAGTTTCACTATGAAGTCTTTCCAAGGTTCATCTAACAAGTTAGGGCCGCTAGGTTTCTGTGGCCTGCAAATGTAGAGCCCCCCTTTCGTATGGCACAATGACACGTAGCCTATACTCATAAGGACAGGAGCCGCACTACAGCCAACCCAGAACACAACCCCTTTTGTGCCATATAGGTAACCACTAACAAGCTAGAAAAGGTCCTCTTATATTACTAAAGCCAGAGCCATGTAGCCCTCGCAGCTATACTGTAAGTCCCGGATGTTCGCTTACAGATAAGTCCTTACGGAGAGGAATCTAGAGAAAACTCTAGCCCTCTTGTTCCCTGTTGCTAAAAATCATCTTTTAAAGTTATTGCATATATCATTAGTCAAATTACAAGATCATTGTTTATGTGAGCACTAGCAACTACCCAATGCTATAACCATAGGATTCAAGGAACAAGATCAATACTAAGGCATCCTTAACAAGGAGACACATGCAGCATGAATTAGGTGAATTAAAATGAGTAGGTAACAAGGATAGTCCCATGCTATACTTGCCTTGATCTAGCTGATCCTGTTGATCCGACTCGTAATAGTACTCTTGATCACCAACGAACTGATCACCGTCTATTCTCGATTAGCACATCAACAACAATCATCCAAGAGCAATCATGCAAAGCAAACAAAGCTACAATTAGAACAGTACACCAACAGTAGAAAAATAAGATGAAAAGTTTTTAAAACAAATCTACATCGCACTAGGATCACACAGACGCGAAGTTCACGTAAATCGGAGCTAAAACAGAAAAGTTATGGTTTAAACAAGATTTACTTTATTAAAGTAATAGATTAAATCTAACCTCGAATTTTAAAAGTGGAAAATCTACTATACAGCAGTACTAATAGGTAGAGTATGAAATTATGAACCTAACGCAACTTGAACGGATCAAATCGGAGTTAAAACGGAGATTTTATGACCTAATTAAACCTAGTGGCAATTCTGTAAATACCTGAAAGCGTATTTTCATCTAAACCGACGAAGTTTACGTTTTCAAAATAACAAAGTGTATTCAGCTATTACGCCAAGGACCGCGGGTTTAGAAACAAAGAAATCCAAGGACTCTTATGCAAAAGAGATAGCCGAATCGGTATGACTCGATCTGAGCCACCGGATCAAAAACGAACGGTTGAGATTAGACTGGGGAGTAAGAGAGGGGAATCTGGTCGGCACAGTCGCCCAACGGCGGCGATATTGCCGGCGGCGAGCAATCGCTCACTGGAGTTGAGCAATCCGGCAGCCGGAAACACTATTCGATGCACCGATTGCACAGGAAGGAGTAGGAGAGAGCCGCGAACTCACCTAGATGCTCTCCGGCGACCGGAATCGACTGAGGAAGGCGGGCGGCTTCCAATGGCGAGCGGCGGAGCCCTACTCACGATGACCGAACCAATTAGTGAAACAAATCAAAAAAAGAAAAAGAAGATGGGCTCGGCAACTTTCAAACAGCAACCCGAACCCTCGGTAGCTTACAGAGGTGGCCGAATCAACGAGTTCTTCGCTTTGCTTCCAAGCTTGAGCGGCGGCTGCTAGGATGCGGCGGCTTGCTCGTCTCGAGGCTCGCGGTTAGGGTTGTGGAGGGGCGGTGCAGGCGGGGGCTGCTATTTAAGAGGCTAGCTGATGTGCGCGACAAGGCGGAGGGGAGTCGGGACGGCCTCGGCCTCCATTGCCGGAGTCCGGCTCGAATACGAGCGGGAGGTAGGAGATAACATCGCTGACAAGCGGGCCCGGGAGATCAGTCAGAGGAAAGGGAGGGAGGTGCGACGGGCAGCTGCGGGCTGGGCCGACCCACCTTCGCGGCCCACGGCCAGGAGGGAAGGGGATGCGGCTGGGCCAAAAAGAGAGAAAAGAAGAGCTGGTTTCGGCCCTAACCGAGAAATCATTTCCTTTTCCTTTTCTTTTTCTAATACTTCAAATACATTTTTTTTCAAATGATTTTTTTGAAATAATTTTCTTCTGGAAATAAACCCAATCAAAACAATTAAAAATATGCAACGGCATGTATGCACAAACACTCATTTAACCTTATATTTGATTTTATTTTAAACAAAATATCATTTCACTAAGTTAAAATGCTCACAAAATTGCGTAAGTAAATCAAATTCCCTATTTAAAAATATTCAAAAATTTAGGGTGTTACAGAGATGGTTCGATGGTGGCAAATTTCCATGGCGGTGGTCATGCTACTGGCAACGAGCTAGAAAGAAGAAGAAAAAGTGGCCGGCTCCAGTATGTGAAGGCAAGGGCGAGCGGCTTCAGGAGCGCCAGCAGCAGCTTGGTTAGTGACACGCGAGCAGGTGTGTGTCACCGCGCTGGAGGACGGCAAGCAAGGGTGGCAGCTGCCTGGTGAGGCAGGTAGAGGAGCAGCTCGGTGGCGCTCTGCCCCCCAACTGAATTTTGAAATAATTACAAAAATGCCACTGCATTTGAAATCAAAATTACTATTAAATTTTCTATAGAAGTTGGAAATCTATAAAAAAAGTTGCTCAACTTTGTAAGTCCTACAACTTTCTCAATAAAAACTTTTTCAAATTCAGCTTAGATTTTGAAATTTGAATTTGAAATAAAAAGTGGAGAATTTTTGGAAATTGGTAAATTCAAAATTACTTCAAATTTTAAATTGAAACTTTAAAAACTCAAAACACCAAAGTTGTACATCTCGACAAGACCTACAACTTTTCTTTTTGAACCATTTTCAAATTTTGCCTCCATTTTTAAATTTGAATAGAGGAATGAAAAGGGGGCCAAATTTGGGAGTTCAGTCTTTTCAAAATTAGTCCAAATTTTATACTAAAACTTTGAGAACTCCAAAAACCAAAGTTGTACAACTTGATTAGATCTACAACTTTACTTTTTGGCTCACATTCAAATTCTTTTTAGATTTTGAATTACACAGAAGGGGGTAAAACGAGGGTTTCCAGAAATCAGGGTTTTGAATCAAATTCAAACTCGATTTGGTTTCTACATTAATTAATTAATGATTAATTAGTGATCAGAACTATCATCCAAATGTACCATTGGGTCAAATCACACTTGACCTTCCCAATGCTCGATTTGTTTGTACCAATTTTGAATTATAAATTCATTTTAATAAACCTCCCAATTTGAATTCGAATTTGAATTGGAAAACTTAGGACAAGTTTTGGAACTCAAATTCAACCTCAAACTTGGAGTTCATTTTTAAATGTTGCACTTGAGTTTATCCCCTACACTTGACACTAGTGTAGAGCATAGCTTTACACCTCAAATTACATAGGTATAATCTAAGTATTTGAAACGGCATTCAAAATTAAGGTTTTAGGATTCAAGTCAAACATCACAAGAACTTAGTCAACCTAGAAAATGTAAACTTGTTTTAATTGATGCACAGAAAGGTTGACTTAAACATGAATGCTTTGCAATGCATATGACGACATGGCCAGTTTTAGTTACCATAACACTAGGGGTGTTACATCCCTTCCCCCTTAAAGAAATCTCATCCCAAGATTTAAAGCCTTGGGTTAAGTAATGGAAAAGGAAACGTGTCAAGCAAACACATCTCAAGCTTGTTCATAAAATAGGTAGGGGGTTTTCATATTAAAAAGTTTAAAAAGGACAAGTCACAACTTAGAGAGGAAATTGTAACTTAGATAGAAGCAAAGAACTCGGGGAAGTTCTCCATCAGGAAATCCTTATATTCCCACGTAGCTTCTTCTTTTGAATGTTGATTCCATTGTACCTTGTACCACTTAGTTGTTCGACTTCACGTAACATGGTCTTTCTGATCCAGAACCCAAATCGGATACTCAAAATATGATAAGTCCAGTTCAAGCTCAACTTCCTCAAAGTGAATCACCTAATCAGGTACACGAAGACACTTCTTCAAATGAGATACATGGAATGCAATATGCACATCTGAGAGTTGTTTAGGTAACCTCACATAGTATGCTACTTTGCCACACTATGCCAAGATCTGAAATGGCCTAATATAACGTGGTGCCAATTTGCCATTAACCCCAAACCGGTAAACTCCTTTCATAGGTGACACTTTCAAGTATACATAATCTCCTTTGCTAAACACCAGTGGTCGACGTCTCCTATCTGCATAGCTTTTCTATCGAGACTATGCCACCTTCATATTATTCTGTATCTGTTTAACTTTTGCTTCTGTCTCCTTGACAAGGTCAACCCCAAAGAACCACCTTTCTCTAGGTTCAGACCAATTGAATGGAGTTCTACACCTGCGACCATATAGTGCCTCAAATGGTGCCATTTTTATGCTCTCTTGATAACTATCGTTGTAAGAGAACTCTACTAAAGGTAGACATTCATCCCATCTTGACGAAAAGTTAAGAACACAGGATCTCAATATATCCTAAAGAATTTGATTGACCCTTTCAGTCTAACCTCTAGTTTGTGGATGGTAAGCTATACTATGAACAAGTTTGGTTCCCAATGACTCATGTAAGCATTTCCAAAACTTGGAGACAAATTGAGTACCCCTATGAATGGTCGAGATGGCAGACTAGAGGGAGGGATGAATAGTCCATTCTAAAATTAATCGCGTCGTCTAACCAAAACAAATACAGAATTAAGACTATCGGTCTAGCCAAGACTACACCCCCTCTATCTAAGTTCACAAGCACCTATCAAAGATTCTAAAAGGCAATGTCACACCCAAAATTTTCTATTTTGGGTTGTGCATGAAAAATACTAAATAAAATAAATGATTTCAATATTTGAATAAATTTATTAGATAAGTTAAGTTGTTGCTAATTTAAATATAGAAAATTGTGGTTTTAAACTTTTTCATATTAATTTGATAATGTGGTGTTTGTGTGATGTTTGTCTTTGGTGTTGGTGAGTGCTATTATTTTCAAAATACCATAGGGCGACGTTTACTTTTCATCGGAAAACTTTTTGGTATTTTTTGGATCCAAAATTCCAATTTCCGTGAGCTTAATCTTTTTCCTTGATCTCTTCATCCATCTTTTCATAAGCTCCAAATACTTTATTTGGGTTCCTCATGTTCCATAATGTCTTTAGAAAATTCCCTCGAATTTTCGGAGTTTTCGGAGTATTTTTCGCGGCTTAAATAATAATTCTGGACTTTTCTAGAATTATTTTATCCACGAAATTAATTAATTCTGAAAATAATAAATATCTTATTTTCCACCAAAGCTTGTGTGCAATAATCCTAAATGTCCATTCATTTATTTACTAATGGGCTTTAATAATTAATTAGGCCTATTAGTAAGGATGGAGGGTGCAACGTCAATTAACACCATATCGCTAGTTGACGTGAAGGTGGAGAGTCTTCCTCCCTATATATATGTCCGGCCTGCCTGCTAGCCCTGTTTTCCGCCGCCGCCGTTGTTGTCGCTGCCGCCGCTGTTGCCGCCGCCGCCGCTGTTGCCGCCGCCGCCGCTGTTGCCGCCGCCGCCGCTGTCGCCGCCCGTCGCCGCGGTTGCCGTTCGCCGCCGCTGTTGTTGTCCGCCGTGGTGCGGCACGAGGGGTAGATGGTGCGCCACGGCCGGAGGAAGATCGGGAGGTCCTTCTTCCACACGCGGTACTTCGTCCTCGACAACAGGGTGCTCGCCTACTACAAGAAGCAGCCCAGGGACAACATGATTCCACTCAAGTCAATCATTATTGATGGAAACTGTAGAGTGGAAGATAGAGGGCTTAAAACACATCATGGTCAAATGATTTATTTGCTATGCATTTACAACAAGAAAGAAAAGGAGAATCAAATCACGATGGGTGGATACAATATTCAAGATACCCTAGCCTGGAAGAGGAAGATAGAGCTTCTGATTGATCAGCAACAGGATACTACGACAGCTAAACACCGTAAAGCTTTTGCTTCGTTGGACTTTGACATAGATCTTGGAGGACCATTTTCATTCTCTGATCATGACAGCGGACCTGAAGATGAAGATGAAGAAGAGCCCCGGCCCACCTTGCTTCGCAGGACAACTATAGGGAACGGCCCTCCTGATTCTGTACTTGACTGGACCAAAGAGGTTGATGGTCATACTGCAATACTGTACCATCGTCTACAACTGAATTGGTGTTCAATGTTGGTCTGGCCCCGAGATCTTTGTTATGTACGATATTGGCGGCGCAACGATGATGGAAGCTATGTTGTGCTGTTTCGATCTACCGAACACCAGAACTGTGGCCCTCAACCAGGATTTGTGAGAGCTTCTATCGAAAGATTTTTCCCGTGATTTTTCTGAGCTCCGGGCTATTTTTCACGGCCAAAAAGGTAATTCTAGATTTTCTAGAATTATTTTATTCGTGGAATTAAAACAAATCCCGAAATACGATAAAAATACGTATATACATACAATCTTGATTAGGCCATATCTTCCACGTTTTAACTCCGATTTGACCTGTTCAAATTGTGTTAGGTTCATATTTGCGAGCTCTACATGTTAGTATAGTTGTACAGTAGGTTTAGAAAATTTAATTTTCGAGTTTATATTAAAATAATTATTTATCCATAGGAAATCTTAGAAAATTCATAACTTTCACGTTTTAAGTCCGATTTTTGTGATCTTTACGTCTGTGTGATCGTAGCAACGTGTAGAATAGTTTTGTAAGCTTTCCTAAATGTTTTTCTACTGTTGGTGTACTGTTCTAATTGTATCTTTTGTTTGCTTCGTGTATGTTTGCTCGGAATGTTTGTACGTTGATGCTTGGTGATCGAATTTAGACGGTGAGCAGTACTACGACGATTAGGAGTATTATTTTGAGCCGGACCAGCAGTATCTATCGGAGAACTTTGATCAAGGCAAGTATAACATGGGACTATCCTTGTTGTCCTATTCACTGAAATTATCATACATATGCATGTGTCTACCTTGACAACCTTAGAGATTATAACTTAGCTATTGATATCTTGTTTCCTTGTCACCTATGGGTTATGCATTTGGGTAGCTATTGCTAGTGCTTAATTATGAACAATGATCTTGTAATTTGATTAATGGATTAAGCAATCAACCATTAAGATGATTTTATTACTGTTGAAAAGGGGGCTAGAGCAAGGGGTTATTTTGATGCTCTAGTTTCTCTCCATAAGGACTTATCTGTACGTGATCATCCGAGATATACAGTACAGCTGTGAGGGCTATATGGCTCTGGCTTTAGTTGCTTAAAGGACCTTTTCTAGCTTGTTAGTGGTTACCTTAAATGGCGTAAGAATGGCTTGACACGTTGGGTGTAGTGCAAGCCCCTGGCCTAGTGTGTATAGGCTGCGGTTGTTGTGCCACAGGGAAGGGGGGTTCTACATCTGCCTGCCGAGTGAATCTAATGGCCCTAACTTGTTAGACGAACTTTTGAGTGGCTTTATATAATTTCCGGTGTTTTGGGGAGTCGCGAACCCATGCATTTGGAAGTTATGACTCACAGTGAAAGTGTACACCTCTGCGCAGAGTTAAAAACTGGTATACTAGCCGTGCCCACGGATACGGGCGGCCTTGGAACATCTACAGATAGATGATCACCATTGTTATATCATGCTTATTTACTGTTGATTATTATTATGCTCATGTTAATGCTATTCATTATCTTTATTACAATTGATCATTGGTTCATTAATGGGAATTGAAATACCTTGATGCTACTCAATTGTTAATTATATGATGATTAAAAGCTAAATGCAGTCAAACAATGTCTAGCCTTTTTGAGCCTCATGAACCCTGTGTTATACTTGTTGAGTTCGACATGGACTCACTCTTGCTATTTCCCCCACACTCCAGTGTGTAGTAAGATGCTACTCGGAAGAAGGACAAAGGTGTAGTGGAGTTTCCAGAAGACTAGTAGAAGTGCTAGGCATATGTTACCCCCAGTCAGCCGTCCCTGAGAAGAATGGAGCCTGAAGTTTAGTCACCGTTCCGCGATACTCTGATGTAAGTGTTAATATAGTTATTTATACGTTATATAATGACATTGTTTCTGATACTTTTTCATTCTGACATATGTGTGGACTTCCTGGGCACACATATGGCGAGCCTGGTTTTGTTCTTTAGAAAACCGGGTGTGACAGGCAACTAAGGTGCTTTCCTTAGCAATAGCTCTCCTAATTAATTTAGAGCAAGGTCACACAAACCTATGCACTAGTACTTTAGCAAGCACGGGGGAGCACCTACACAACTAGTAAGCAAAAGCACAAAGCCAACTAAGCTCACTAGCAAAGCTCAAGGTTAACACTACACAAGCTAAACCAAGAACTCAACTTACTTAGCTACACAAACTAAGCAAGACAAGGAAACAACTTCTAGCTACACAAGCAAGAAGGTAACTAGTAAACTACACAAGCCAACTAGTTACAAGAGCAACTACACAAGCACAAGTATATGAATGTAAATACAAGCTTGTGAATCGAAAGCAAACCACAGAGAAGATGTAGACAAGGTTGACACAATGGTTTTTCACCGAGGTTCACTTGGTTGCCACTAAGCTAGTCCTCGTTGTGGTGTACACCCACTTGATGGATCACAAGCTCATTGACTATCAAGAGTCAAACCCTTAGTGGGTGCCACACATCCACTCTCAAGATGGGGATCCTCCAGGCCATGAGCTTTACTAGAGTTGCTCTTCATGATCCCTACGGGTTAGCACATTCCCCCTCACAAATCCTCCTCTAGAGCCGCGCACAATCTCCATGCGTGCTTCAACGGAGTCACAAGCCGCCAAGCCATCTTGGAGGTGGCAACCTCCAAGAGTAACAAGCACCACCAGCTTGCAACATGATCACCTAGTGCCACTCGATGCAATCCTCACGATGCAACGCACTAGAATCACTCATTCACTCGATCGGATGATCACTATCAAGCTCAAGTGAGTTAGAGGCACTCCAAGCACTCCACAAGCATGGACACTAAGTCCCAAGGGTGCCAAGCACCAGCTAAGCTCGGCCACCACTTCTATTTATAGCCCCACAAATGAAGGTAGCCGTTACCCATTCACTGGGCAGATTTCGGGGACGATAGACGCGTCTGTCGCCAAGCCGACAGATGCTACTGTCGCGTCTGTCGCTCCACAAAGCGGCCATGTGTCCCTACGCACCACTTCTACAACAGTCGAATTCCAAGCATTAGACGCGTTTGTCGTGGTCGAGTCTAGTGTTTGTCGCAGCGACAGACGTGACCTAGAGAACACCACGCCACACTCAGCCGACAGACACGTCCGTTGCGTCATTAACAGACATGATGCAGCGTCTGACGCTCGTGCGCTCACCTTCACGCACTACTGATGCCACCACAGACAGACGCTGATGCCAGCATCTGTCGCATGAATGTTCGCATGTCCGACGCTCCTCTCCAGCACGCGCCACCTAGGGTTAACCAACAAACACACGGCCCGGCGTCTGTTGCCCTGTGAGCCAGCGTCTGTCACCTATATTTCATGCAAAACTCCACCTTTGCTTGCTCCACTTGTTCCATCCTTTCACATATGAGCTATCCCAAGTATGTGTATCACTAAAGCACATGTATTAGCTTATAAAACACCTCCGTGATTTCACCTCCAATTCTCTACATCGATGTAAAGCTAAATAGACATTTCAACTCCTTGAAAACGCTTGAATCTTGCCTCGCAAGCTCAGTAGGAGGGAGAGAGGACCCCAAACCCATCTCTACCCCTCAAACTCTATCGCCTTCACAAATGTGCCAACACCAACAAGTGATCACCACCTTGTGCACATGTGTTAGCATTTTCACAATCATTTTCTCCGAGGAGTTAGGCACTCAACTTGCCTGGCCACTTGATCCTAACACGTATGCAAAGTTAGATCGCTCAAATGGCACTAGATGATTGATATGCAAACAAGTTTGCACCTCTTGATAGTACGGCCATCTATCCTAAACCCAGTCATCAACTTCTCTACACACCTATGACCGATGAAATGGAAATGCCCTAGGTTATACCTTTGTTTTTGCGCATTCCACTCCATCTCCTCCGACGTTGATGCAACACATGCACCAACCATATCACAAATGATATGATCCACTTCATATCATCATGTGACCTTAGTCCATCGATCTTGACGTCACTTGTTCTTCACCATTGCGTTGGTCCATCAGTGCAAAGTCTTGCTCGAGCTTCACCGCCTCACAGTCCATTGCTCCAAGGCCTCTGACTTTCCCTTTACAGTTGCAACCGGTCCATCGAGCCAAGCCTCATCTTGATCTTTGCCACCTTGGCCACATGACTCCATGTCATGTCTCATATGCAATGAGATCCTCCATGACACCATCACCTGTGGACTAATCTCCTATGTATCTCACATTAAACATAATTAGTCCACCTAAGGTTCTCACTTAATTACCAAAACCAAACAAGGACCTTTCAATCTCCCCCTTTTTGGTAATTGATGACAACTCTACAAAGATATGGAAATTAAGTTCTTTTGGACTTTATGCCACTTATCCAACATTTAAGCTCTATGTTAGGATTTGGATAAGCACCATAAAATCTGACTTGGTAGTGATAACTCCCCCTACATATGTGCTCAAATGTTTTGGTTTCAAGCTCACACATATGCATGAATATGAAATTTGTGGGAGGGTTAGCACTACTAAGTGATGCTAAGGTGTATAGAATAAACCTTTATAGTTCGACACCATTTGATAGCTCGATACCATTTGAAAATCACAAGTTTGCCATCATCCTTAGCATCATGAGTAACTAGACATCAAAAATACTAGAAACCGCGTGAGATCAACATTATAAGTAAGGTTCTAGTTTTTTCATGATAAAAACAAGTCTAGCTATCATCCTATGCATGCTAGTTGTCAAAGCATCAATCAAATTCTATAACTAGCATACACCGCACAAGCATGCATCTTAAATATAAAACTTATGCAATGCAAGCAAGCATATGAATATGCACATGTCAAATGCAATCAATCTAGTTCATGAGCTTGCTCCCCCTACTTATGTGCTTCTCTTGTCTAAGAATTTTGATCTTTCTCTTTTCTTCGTTGCTGCTCACTCTTTGTCTATGTCCATCTTTTATCTTCTATCTCTCCCCCATACTCTTTTATCTCTTGGTGCATTGACATATCTTTGTTCCAACTTCTCCCTCTTTGTCATCAATTTCCATAAAGGGTGTACTTCTCATTGATGCAAAGGCTTACATTGGGGTAGATGGTTGAGACTTGAATATTGCATTTTTGATGGACATCACCACACATGTTGGAATGACATTACTTGTATGTTTCTCTTGAGATACCACTTAGGATCTTTGATTTTGATACCATTAGGTGGGGCTCCTCCCCTATGTCATAGCATGGGTAATTCACTTGATAATCTTGAGCTCTAGTAGGTGAGGGATGCATTCTTCTCTTGATGATCACTTAAAGTTGAGGATCACTTGTGGAATCATCGTATTGCATGATAGATACCATGTGTAGGAATATCACGTGTAGGAATCATGATATCACTTGGAGAAATTCTCAATCATGGAACCACTTGTTTAATTTTTCAATAAAATCGTTTCTTGAACATATGCTATCTTCATGAGTACCATTTGTAGGATATCACTACTAAGTTGATCTAGACACCACTAGTGAATACCATGTGAAAAAATTAATTGAGTCTAGATACCACTTGACAAAACTAGATATCCATTTGCATTGTTGTCTTGTTCTTATACTCATATCATTGTCATGAGCTTCTAATGTGACTTGAACTATATTGACTTGCCTAAGCTTCCAAGTCTAGTTTGATCCAATGACAAGCTTCTTCACATCTCATAATAAGGGTTATCTTGCCAATGTTGTACTTGTCACTTGTTAGCAATCCAAACTAGATCAAGTACTTGGGTTCACTAGCTCATGAACAAATTCATACACATACCACTAGGTCATTTAAACAATCAAGCAATAGTGGTAGGCTATGAATTTTAAACTTTTCATTTGTTATGCATGATCCTAATAAGCATATACTATATGCACTAACTGCATACTAGTAAGGGATGAAATGATCATGCACAATACAATAATACCTTTGTTATCTTGGAGTAGAGGATAGTCACATAGATTCCAATTTATTACTCCAATAGCAATGTGAAGTCCAATTTATAAGCTTGGTGAAGACCAATCATCATAGAGAAATCCATTCTTCACCCGTATGAAATAAGAACCACTAATGATCAAGTGAATTATCTTGATGTGGTTGGCTCGCTTCATTTTTGTTCAATGCTTGCATGAGAGAACTATTTAGAATACCACTTGTATTGCAATGACTAGCTCTCTTTTGGGTGTTGCTTGCTTTTCATGATCAACCCTACTGATTGCTTCAATTAAGCATCTCAAATGTCCCTTGAATTCATCACTTCCATGTTAGCCTTCCAAGCCGGTCCTCAGTTTACCCACCCATAGGCGGCAAGCCCCCTCAGCAGGGAGAAGTGACCTCTCTCCAAAGAACCATTTTTGATACTCACTTGAAAAGACAATGTTTGATTGATCCAAATGATGAACTCAACTTGATGAATAATCCTTGAATCTACATTTGAGTCAACTCTTCCTTCTTTAAGTCCTTTTCTTTCTATCAAGTGATCTTCAATCATCACTTAGGACTTTGGCTTCATCTTCATCTTGAGTTTGATCTTGATCTTCTAATTTAAGTACCAAATGTGTACACAAAGTACATTCCACAATCAATGCCCTTGTACTCATTTCTTTTCATGTTTCTAGATCAATTCAAAACCAAACTTAGGTGCCTCAAACACTTATAAGCATGATTCCAACTTGAGGACATTTCAATCAAAGTGACTCTAGATCAATCCAATAATTATCACTTTTCTGGTAGATCCTGTACCCTTCAAAGAAAAAATTCATATTTCCTAATGTACAGATCCATATGACATGAAATTTGGTGGAGATGTGCCTAAGTCATCTAGCAGCTGTAAAAATTTGAGCTTCATTAGACTTCTAGATTGCTACCAAATTTCAAATCTTCCACCACTGCTACATGCTGAAAACTGCTGCACTATAACAGACAAGATCCACTCTAAAACCAAAGCATCTCTTATCTAATTCTTATGAAATTTGTACAGCATATCATATCATAAGTCTAGAGCACGTATACCAAATTTCAAGCCAATCCAAATAGATTTGGTCACTCAAACATGGTTAAGATCACAGCTAGCTCAGATTTTCAACTTTGGACAGATTTCAATACATTGAGCTATACTTCACCAAATTGAATCAAACTTAAAACTAACTTGTTTGAATACTCTCATAAGACATATCCATTCAATACACTTACTAAAAATCATCTCATGAATTTATCCAAAACAAATCAATCCAAACTTGATTACTAAGCATTGATCCATTCAAACATATCATAGCAAGCAACATTGCATATATATCCAATTCAGTCAACTCATATGCACCTAAAAGAAATGATCAACACAAGATATACCTTGGTTAGCTCATGATCATTTAATTAGCAAGCTTCAACTCAAATATTTGCAAGTCATCAAATAATTCCAATAAATCATCCACAACTTGATATGACACTTGTATGTTGTAGCACTTGGACTTCACTCATCTTGACTTGGCATTGGAATAGGATATGCACTTAGCTTTAATACTTGATTTAACATATGATGACCAATATGAATCCATATGAATCAAGCCTCCAATGCCAATGGTACCTGCAATCAATCATCCACTTTTTGATGGTACCCAAACTGGTTTGGGTCCTCTCAAGTTAGGAGCAACATACTTAGGCATAGCCTTAGTATGGATTGTGGGATATTTTGCAATAGCGACCGTAGTGGTACCATTTCCATCCTTTCTAAGCATGCTAGTATTATCAATTGAAAAAGGCTTAGAAACATTACCTAGGGGACATGAATGAGCCATGTGTCCCCTTTCCCAGCATAAGTAGCAACTTCTTTTATAGTGAGCCTTTTCTTCCTTGCTCATGTTCTGCTCTCAATGCCTTGCCTGTCATGAGTTGCTTGAGCCTTCTTCTCAAGCTTGGTAGGACACCCCGAGGCAAAGTGTCCCATATCTTCACATTTGAAGCACTTGATGTGAGCCAAATCTCTTTTCTCAATTTGATTTTTGCTCAACATCTTGGCATCTTCGATTTGCATTGGATGCCTTCCTCTTCCACCCCTTCTTGTTTTCTTCTTCATCATCATCAAGTCACCAACATCTTCATGATTGATCTTAACTTGAGCGGGTATCTTCTTTTCATCCTGTGGCCTCATCTTTGGCTTCTTGGTTGGGAAAGACTTGGCAAGGTGACCCATCTCATGGCATTTAAAGCATACGAAATGAGATAACTTCTTTTGTTCTTGCTTCTTTATTTTCTTACCCTTGTTCTTGTTGAAGCCAATGCCACTCTTGTCACCATAGCTTCTTTGAGTCTTTATCATGTGCTCAAAGGTGACTTTTGAGTTATAGCACCTCTCTAACTTGTTGCTCAATTTCTTCACTTTACTTTTGAGCTCATTGTTCTCCTTCAAAATGTTAGCCTCACAAGACATAGAAGTAGAACAAGCATATATATGTGAAGAACATGGCATATCTAATAAGTCATCACAAGAGGTGGCTACATGCTTTCTCCCTACATCACATGGGTTAGTCACATTTTGCAATTGATCATTTGATCCATGTGATGAGCTCTCATTATTTTTAATTTTCTTTAAAAACATCTTAATGAGAGAAGCATGTTTTTCTAACAATTCCTCATGAGATGCAAGTACTTTCTCATGAGTCAACATTAGCTTCTCATGTGAAGATTTAAGATCATCAAGTAAGCTCTTATGTTCTTCACATGAGTTCTTTAGAAAAGAGTTTTCATTTTCTAATTTCATTGTTTTAGCTTTCTCATTTTCTAAAGACATGTTCATGCTAGCAAGTCTGCTAACAAGCTCATCATATGAATCAACATGATCAATCATATTATCATTTGATACCTTTGTGTCACCTAGTGACATGAAGCAATGTGATGTAGTGGATGGGCTTGTAGTAGCATCATCAAGTCCCAAGCATGAACCAATGTTGTTACCATCAAGTGTGCATGTAGTAGCATCATCATTTGCACCACTTGTGGCATCACCATCAACCTTGTCAAGTGAACTTGAGGTAGATCGATCATCATCATCACTTGAGCATGAGGTGGAGCAATCCTCCACAACCACCGTGTTGTGGTCATGCTCAATACGCTCATTTACCACCATCTCTATGTGATCATCCCTCTTCTTGAATTTTCCATCATCCCAAATGGATAAGTCACCATAGAGATGCTTGATTGTTTTCCACATACCATGTGCACTCATGTAGCTCATCACCCTACCAAAGATCTCATCTTTCAAAGCATTGGTTAGATAACATTGAGCTTGTGCATCGAGTGTTAGGCAATCCTCTTGCGCTTGGGTAAGATTATCATTCTCATCCAAGTCATGAGTAAAGCCAACAACTATGATCCACCAGAACTTAGGGCCAAGAGCACAAAAAAGATCAAGCATGTCAATTTTCCAACGTTCAAAGTTAGTGCCATAAAAAATGTGCATGTGGCAAACTTCTATCCCACTAGACGCCATCCTCTCGGGTCAGTGAAGACCACAAATGAGAGACCGGGCTCCGATACCAATTGAAGGGTCGAGATGGAGGACTAGAGGGGGGTGAATAGTCCGTTCTAAAATTAATCACGTCGGCTAACTGAAACAAATGCGGAATTTGAACTATCGGTCTAGCCAAGACTACACCCCCTCTATCTAATTTCACAAGCACCTATCAAAGATTCTAAAAGGCAACTAAGGTGCTTTCCTTAGCAAGAGCTCGCCTAATTAATTCTAGAGCAAGGTCACACAAACCTATGCACTAGTACTTTAGCAAGCACGGGGGAGCACCTACACAACTAGTAAGCAAAAGCACAAAGCCAACTAAGCTCACTAGCAAAGCTCAAGGTTAACGCTACACAAGCTAAACCAAGAACTCAACTTACTTAGCTACACAAACTAAGCATGACAAGGAAACAACTTCTAGCTACACAAGCAAGAAGGTAACTAGCAAACTACACAAGCCAACTAGTAACAAGAGGAACTACACAAGCACAAGTATAATAATGTAAATACAAGCTTGTGAATCGAAAGCAAACCACCGAGAAGATATACACAAGGTTGACACGGCGGTTTTTCACCGACTTTCACTTGGTTGCCACCAAACTAGTCCCCGTTGTGGCAATACACCCACTTGATGGATCACGAGCTAATTGACTATCAAGAGTCAAACCCTCAGCGAGTGCCGCACATCCACTCTTAAGATGGGGATCCTCCAAGCCACGAGCTTTACTAGAGTTGCTCTTCATGATCCCCACAGGGTGAGCACAATCCCCCTCACAAATCCTCCTCTGGAGCCACGCATAATCTCCACGCGTGCTTCAATGGAGTCGCAAGCCACCAAGCCATCTAGGAGGTGGCAACCTCCAAGAGTAACAAGCACCACCGGCTTGCAACACGATCACCTAGTGCCACTCGATGCAATCCTCATGATGCAATGCACTATAATCGCTCACTCACTCGATCAGATGATCACTATCAAGCTAAAGTGAGTTACAGGTTCTCCATGCACTCCACAAGTACAAACACTAAGTCCCAAGGGTGCCAAGCACCAGCCAAGGCTGGCCACCACTTCTACTTATAGCCCCACAAACGAATATAGCCATTACCCCTTCACTGGGTAGATTTTAGGGACGACAGACGAGTCTATCACCAAGCCGACAGATGCTACTGCTGTGTTTATCGCTCCACAGAGTGGCCACATGTCCCTGTGCACCACTTCTCCAACGGTTGAATTCCTAGCGTTAGACACGTCCGTCGTGGCCGAGTCCAACGTCTGTCATGGTGATAGACGCGGCACAAAGAACACCACGCCACGCTTAGCTGACAGACGTGTCCGTTGCAATGTCAACAGACATGACGCAGCGCCTAACGCTCGCGCGCTCACCTTCGCGCGCTGCTGACACCACTGTGGTCAGACGCTGACGCCAGTGTCTATAGCATGAACGTCCGCACGTTCGATGCTCCACTCTAGCACGCGCCACCTAGGGTTAACCGATAGACACACGGCACGTCGTCTGTCGCCCTGTGAACTAACGTTTGTCGCCTATATTTCATGCAAAACTCCACCTTTGCTTGCTCTACTTGTTCCACCCTTTCACATATGAGCTATCCAAAGTATGTGTATCACTAAAGCACATGTATTAGCTCATAAAACACCTCTATGATTTCGCCTCCAATTCTTGACATCGGCATAAAGGAAAATAGTCATTTCAACTCCTCAAAAACGCTTGAATCTCGCCTCGCAAGCTCGGCGGGAGGGAGAGAGGACCCCATACCCTTCTCTACACCTCAAACTCCGTCACCTTCACAAATGTGCCAACACC
Source organism: Saccharum spontaneum (assembly GCA_022457205.1). Lineage (NCBI taxonomy): Eukaryota > Viridiplantae > Streptophyta > Magnoliopsida > Poales > Poaceae > Saccharum > Saccharum spontaneum. Next base: position 30,308,851 of record CM039594.1, read on the forward strand.
AACAAGTGATTACCACCTTGTGCACGTGTGTTAGCATTTTCACAATCATTTTCTCCGAGGAGTTAGGCACTCAACTTGCCTCGCCACTCAATCCTAACATGGATGCAAAGTTAGATCACTCAAATGGCACTAAATGATCGATATGCAAACAAGTTTGTCCCTCTTGATAGTATGGCCATCTATCCTAAACTCTGTCATCAACTTCTCTTCACACCTATGACCGATGAAATGGAAATGCCCTAGGTTATACCTTTGCCTTGCGCATTCCACTCCATCTCCTCCTATGTTGATGCAACACATGCACCAACCATATCACAAATGATATGATCCACTTCATATCATCATGTGACCTTGGTCCATTGATCTTGACCTGACTTGCTCTTCACCGTTGCGTCGAACCATCAGCGCTAAGTCTTGCTCAAGCTTCCCGCCTCACAGTCCATTGCTACAAGGCCTCTGACTTGCCCTTCATAGTTGCAACCGGTCCATCGAGCCAAGCCTCATCTTGATCTTTGCCACCTTGGCCACATGACTCCATATCATGTCTCATATGCAATGAGCTCCTCCATGACACCATCACCTATGGACTAATCTCCTATGTATCTCACATTAAACACAATTAGTCCACCTAAGGTTGTCACTCAATTACCAAAACCAAACAAGGACCTTTCACCCTATTACAAACAATGGTCTTTGGCATCCGTGCAAGCTCGGTATCCTATCAATGTATAGCTTGGCATATGCAATCACGGGGTCTCTTGTTTTCACCGGTAGAAAATGAGCTACTTTAGTGAGTCGATCAACAATGACCCAGATGGAATCACAACCCTTTTGATGTCTTGGGTAGACCAACAATAAAATCCATACTGATATCTTCCCATTTCCAAGTTGGAATAGGCAATAGCTGCAATTCTCCAGCTAACTTCAGATGCACAGCTTTCACTTTCTGGCAAGTGTCACACTTAGCTACATATCGGGCAATCACAATCTTCATCTTAGTCTACCAAAATCTTTGCTTCAGATCATGGTACATCTTATTGCTTCCTAGATGGATAGAGAATCTGGTTAAGTGTGCTTCATCAAGGATCAACTGTCGTAGTTCAGGAACTTTTGGTACAACCAATCGATTCTTGAATCATAACACGTCTGATTCATCAATTCTGAAATAAGTCTCTTTTTTATTTCTAACTTTTTCTTTGATATGACCCATACCCTTATTGCCTTTCTATGCAGTAATTATCTAATCTTTGATAGTTGATTCTACAGTGATATTATTCAGACTTCCTTGCTGAACTATCTCTATATTCAATCTTTCTAGTTCATGATATAAAGTCAGATCCATTGGCTTGACACTAAGAC
>CM039594.1:30310309-30337080 GCA_022457205.1 Saccharum spontaneum
TACTCGGTGCTCTTGATGTAGTGAACTAGGTGGTGCATGTTGTAGGTGGTGGTGACAGCAACCTCCACAGCTAGCTTCTCCATCGTGTTGCAACGGGCCTCCAGGGCAAGCTTCCTGATGCCATGGTGCTTCTCCTTCTCGTAGAACTACCTCAGGGTAAGTCTCTCACGCTCAATCTAATCCTCGCACTCAAGCACCTTGGACTCAAGATAGTCATGGCGAAGCTCAGCCTCCCTAACTTTGTCCTTGAGATTGGCAATCTCCTTTCAAAGTGACTGCTCATGGTTCTCATAGAAGGTCTTCATCCGATCATAGCCCATGTGCTCCTCCTCGAGCTTGCCGACCATTTCCCCCTCCTTGCGCTCCACCTTGAGGAACTCCTCATCACAGCAGAACAGGAGGTCTCGGTAGCGGCGGTTCTACATCTCCACATCCATGATGTAGCGATCCTGGGCGATGATGTACTGTGTGGAGGCCCTTAGATAGGGGTCGACCTCGTCACGTGTAGCACGGTGTGCAGCAGTGACCTACGACTCCGAGAACCTATTGAGGTCCAGAGCGGCAGGTAGCAGGTGGTACGGTCCCATCTTGAGGTAGTCGTGTGCGTCACGCATCACACTGTGAAGAGCTGTGCGTGAGATGGACTGTACACACGAAGCGATGGAGTTCTCCACCTCTAGTGTCTCAAAGGCACGCAGCATGGGTACGAACTCACTGGCGGGGACCTTGACGTGGACCATGATGTGGCCCTTGAACCCGTCGGGTCCAGGCTCACCCCAGCACACATACTTGATCTGCTCTGTGGGGACGCCTAGTGAGTCCAGTACATCGTACAGGATCGTGGCGAACCCACAGTAGGCCAGTCCGTCCACAGGGAGCTCAACAACAGGAGCCATCTGCAATTTAACCGTAAGACGGAGTCAGTACCTTATTATTTATGAAGTAACTTGAGTAATACAGATTGAAACTTGGTAAGACAAGGCGAAACAATGTAACTCAGAGTGATACTTGGTGAATCCTGAGTGAAACAGGGTGATTCAGGGTGGAATGGAGCAATGTGATAGGTAAGGTAGAACGAAATGTAGGTAAGAGAGTGTGAAATTGAGGTAAGCCATGCACGAAAATGCAGCACGGTCGGTAATATAACCGAAAGTGTCAAGATCTTTTCTACTTCTATTGTCCAATCCTACGGGTCCATCCTAGGGTCAAACATGGCTCTGGTACCAACTGAAACGTCCTTGATTTCCATGAAGGGAAATCCACAGAAACAAAGTGTAAAATGACGAAACAATCCGTCAATGTACCCAAATCTCAGTGATACACAAAGTCATACACGAATATCAGAGTACAATAGAGAGTTTTACATAAATTATTCTCTTCGCCACGCAGGGCAGAACACACTCACACATAGCATCCAGAACAACATCTAACGAAGATAGCAACAGAAAACGATCTCCTGGAACCAGCTCGAGCGTAGAACAGACCCTCTAGTCCTCCCAATCATCGATCTCGTAGTCGTACTCGGGCCCAAAACCTGTCAAAAATCTATCAGTACACTTGGTACTGGCCACGCATCGCCCACCCTATGCTTGCATTGCTTTGTGGAAAGTGGAATGCATTGAGGAAAGTAGAAAGCGACCTATTTAGGCTGTGGGTTTCCTATGCAAGTTAATGTTTTAATAATAAGATGTTCATCAGATTTTAACCCATCTTAATCACACATTTTTTCCAATCCCATCACACACATCACATCTCATCTCACTCTCTCTAGGCGACGAGATCGACTCCCGCTTAGATCTCGCCTCAATAGCCAGAGCCAGAAACCAACACGAAACCCAGGGGAAAGGTAGAAAGGACTTCTCTCTCTAATCAAGTGAAGCGTAGGTCATGGGAATGTCCATATCCGCGGACGTGGCTATACGTATAGATCGATCAACTCTACAGAGCATGTACACCTGGTAATCCACAAGATCGCCATCCTCGATGATCTTGTCTAGGTTGATTCCAACTGCCTCCCAACCGGTACAGTACCACCCTACCACTCAGCCCTGGGCCACCTCGGAGTCCACCGAAACGCTGAGACTATGAGACGTAGTACCGGGCCCCCAAGGTCACCACGCTGTCTTAGGAGGGTGTGGGTCCCCATGCTCGTGCCTCCCTACACTGTCACCTTCCATCCAAATAGTAGTGGTGCCACCCTAGTCAGTCGGGTAATCGTCTCCCGCCAATCGGGAGCGAGTGGTGTGCACGAAGGTCCCATGGTTCCAGTTCTCAAGACATACCAAACCTTAGGGGGACCAGACATGATATCTTCTCAAGAGGGGATCACCAACTCCCCCGTGCCACGACAGCACCTCCACCAAGGATAACCAACACCCCAGTTCACCTCACAACATACCCGCCATAGGTAACCCTCGTGAGGGATGCCCAGGTCGCACCCCTCCAGCAAGACTTGCCCCAAAGACTCGTCGTAGGATCCTGTCCGATCGACTCAACCCTCACCACTCACCCAAGACACACGCCAAGATCTCCCCAGTTCTTTTATTAGGTTTACCAAGTTCTCGGCACTACGTGCCTTATACAAATACGCCTCTCACTCACTGGCATCACATCACAGATATAATGCGAGTAAGAGTAAAAGCAGTAATATGTAACATGCGAGCATCTAGCCTAACAGCAGGGTGAGCAGGAGTAAGGTTGCAACAAGGAAAAGGGCTCAAAGTAAAGCATCTACCATGCAACCTATCATCATATTATTGCATAAAAAGGTAAAGTACTAGCAATTCTATATTTGCATCTGTAATAGGGTCTACAGAAGTGGGTGGGGGCATGGCACCTGGTAGGTCGTCACCCAAGTCGTCGGTGTAGTCGGGGTCGAACTCCTCAGTCGGTGGCTCCTTCGGGTCTGTTGAACGTAACGTATAGTCGCATTAACGACTTCAATTTGGGTGCACAAAGAAGCAATAGAAATTCAAAAGATCCAAATGCACTCCAACACAAGCCTAAGACGTAGAGCTCATTTTTAGAAAAATTTAGAAACTGGTTTGGTATTTTTCTAAGTTAAAAATGAATTAGTTATGAATTTCTAAAGATTAAATGATTTTCTAGAAAAAGAAAAAGAATTGAAATTCCAGGCAGTGACACATGGCAGCATCCGATGGGCCAGAGATACATGTGAGGCTGACAGGTGGGTCCTGTTGACCGGTCAACGATCAACGGTCAACTTTGACTGGGCCTCAGATGGGCTTTGATGGGCCAGGCTAGGGCTGGATGTGGGCCGAGTTGGGCCGGTCTGTGCCGGGCTGGGCTCGCCACATGTCGCACGCATGTGCGTCCACGTCACACATCTGGATTCCCAATGGGCTTGCGTCCACGGCATCTGGCTCATGGTGAACCAGCAGCTATGGCTCACAGGTTGCTAACAGGGTCTACGGTGGACCATCTCCACCCTCTCTCTCCTTCTCATCGTGCACGGTGCACCAGGTGCACGAGAGGTGCTGCAAGTGCACCCTTCTCCCCTGCTCTTCATGGCAGCGCTACGTCGGTGGCGAGATCACGCACCAGTGCACGATGCCAGCTTAGGATGGCTACTAGTGGGCTCTACGGCCTCGCAAGTACACCAGAAAGCCCCTTGGCCCATACTCGTCGAGCGAGGTGGCCGGTATGGCTAGGAACGCCCCTGACACCGAGGCGCTCTAGCGCACGACCCGCCGGCAAGGCTTATGCACACATCACCCCCTCCTAGCTCTCTTCCTTCTTCTTGTTGTGCGTGGCGTGTTTCTTGCTAGGGCGAACCTGATGGCCCTCCTTCGCTTACCTCCATCGACCTATCATGACAAGAACAAGTCCTCACCATGGCAAGCTCTAGTTATGGTGGGCATGCTCTGGGCGGCACCAAGGCATCCGCGATCTTGAACCGGTATGGCTCGTCGTGTCCATGATGTGCTTGGGTGCGTGTGCGTGGGTGCGTGTGAGTGCGAACGAAGCCTAGGCACCAACCTTGGCCATCCCCGGTGCGGGAATTGTCACGACGGTGCCAGCGTGCATGATGATGGTGAGTGGGGTGATGTAAGCGGCTCACTAGTGGTGGGAATGACGAAGGCTACTAGTGCTAGGCGAGACGGTGCCATGTAGCTAGGTAGCCGTACAGTGCAGTCCCACGGTGAAGAAGAGGAAGCCCGACGTCTCCTTCGTCTCCGACGTCTCGAACGGCGGCGGTGGCTTCACGTCCTCTGCTTCCTTCTCCTTCCCTTCTCTTCGTAACCCTTCTCTTCCCTCCTAGCGGTGTATTGCGGGTCAGGTGCCACCAAGGCGGTGGCAAACGGAATGAAGGGGAGGGCTAGTGCTCAGCTTCGGGAATTTATAGGCTGAACTCAGCCATGGCTATGGTGGACGGTGGATGTGATGAGTTGGACACGTGGAGGTGATCAAAGGGTGTTGCGGTGGGGTTTTGGGGTGCGGCACAATCATGAAGGTGTGGTGGCGCTCCTGATTTCGCTCAGCGGCTGGCCTAGCACCATACGGTGGTATCAGGGGGCAGTTGCGGGCGTGGGCCATGGCGGTATCGCGCGGTGCGTGAAGGGGCAGAGCGCGCGCGCGATTGGCTGAGGCAGCGTGGTCGCGTAGCTGGCGCAGAGCCTTGGCGCGCAAGGCAATAGCGGAGACAGGGGGAATCTTTCCCATGCTGATTTCGTGACCCTGCCTCGTGACTGTGTTGCACACTAGTGTCAAGTGTAGTGTATGAGCTCAAGTACAACCTCTAAAATGAAGCTCCAAATTTGAGTTTGAATTGGAGTCCCAAAACTTGTCACGAGTTTTCCGATTCGAATTCAAATTCAAAATTTGGGGAAAAATGTAAAAGAATTTCAAAAGCTAATTGGTCAACCAAGAGTGGCATTTGGTCAACCATGTCATGTTGGTCCAAATGATGCCCTTGGGTGAGGTTTTGATCACTAAGTAATCACAAATCAAAGTAGCAACAAATTCCAATTCAAAATTCCTCCGAAAACCCTAAATTTCAAAACCCTGTTTTACCCCTTTTGAAATAATTCAAAATCTAAGCAAAATTTGGGAAAACGTTCAAAACCAAGTTTGTAGAACTTTTCAAGGGCTACAACTTTCGTGTTTTGAGTTTTCAAAGTTTTAGTGTAAAATGTGGAGCAATTTTGAAAATAAACAAATTTCAGTTTTTATTCATTTTTGTCCCAAAACTAAGATTTAAAAATGGAGGCAGAATTTGAAAAAGTTTTGAACAGAAAAGTTGTAGGTCTGGTCAAGATATACAACTTTGATGTTTGGAGATTTTGAAGTTTCAATATAAAATCAAAAGTAATTTCTAAATTACCAAATCTAAAAAATGTGTCCCTTTTTGAATTTAAACTCAAATTTCAAAATCCAATGAGAATTTGAAAAATTGTTCAATACAAAACTTGTAGAGCTTGAAATTTTGAAGATTTCATACATTGGAAGTTTTTCAAGTTGCTATACAAATTTGAGAGTAATTTGAAAAATTAGTTTAAATTTCTAAAGTTTGGGGGGGAGCTACAGTGTCGAGCCAATCACCGCCGACCACCGCGCAGTATGGGCGCCGGCGAGACGCCGGACGGCTTCGGCCGGCTTCCAGGCGTGTCCTCGATTGCCAGCGCGATGATGAGCGTCTTCCAACGCTGTAGCCGCCACTGTTGCCTATATATACGCGAGGTCGCCGTGCTTTTCTTTTCCTTCTCCGTTTTTGCCACCACCGCCACCGCAGCTCCGCCGCTCGCCGCTGCCACCACTAGGCCATCTCCGGCCACGCCAGTCGCACCAACAGCATCGCCTCATCCTTGTGCACCTTGTGAACCAGTTGAGCTGGCCTAATTCCGCCTGGATCGCCGGGGAGCCGTCGTCTTCCACCTCGGGTCGCCGCCGTTCCCGTCGAGCCCCGCCACCGTGGTCAGTCGCCTCCAGAGCCTCTCAGCTTCAACCGATCACTCCTTCGTGATCGTGGTACGCCTCTGATGCTCCCTGACCACTCGCTTTGTGTAACATCCCGGCCCAAGGCTTAACAGGATTAATAGGATACTCGTATCAACAAGTTGCAACTTCTTTTCCAGAAGCCCATCTCGAAAGAACTCCAAAGTTAAGCGTGCTTAGCCTGGAGCGATGGGTGACCGACCAGGAAGTTCTTCCCGGGTGCGCACGAGTGAGGACAAAGTGCGCAGAAAAGACTTGTGTTGGTCTGTGAGGTCAGTCTATGTCCTAGAAAGCGGCCAGATATAAGCGGGCCCGGCCTCGAGGAGGCGGGACGTTACAGAATGGTATCAGAGCCGACTCTCGCGGTTTCACGGGCGTGTGTGTCGCTGTTGCGCAGGCATGGTGCGCATGGCTGGTGTGGACCCAGAGTGGTCACACAGCATGGCATATGCGTTGGCACTAGACACACGGACGTGGCCAAGAGAGGACGTTCCTGGCTTGGGATTGACCGACGAGGACGTCGGTCTCTTAAGGGGGTGAGGATGTAACATCCCGGCCCAAGGCTTAACAGGATTAATAGGATACTCGTATCAACAAGTTGCAACTTCTTTTCCAGAAGCCCATCTCGAAAGAACTCCAAAGTTAAGCGTGCTTGGCCTGGAGCGATGAGTGACCGACCGGGAAGTTCTTCCCGGGTGCGCACGAGTGAGGACAAAGTGCGCAGAAAAGACTTGTGTTGGTCTGTGAGGTCAGTCTATGTCCTAGAAAGCGGCCAGATGTAAGCGGGCCCGGCCTCGAGGAGGCGGGACGTTACAGAAGTCTCTCCTACAGATGATCCGAGCAACGCTAATCTCTCGTTGTCTAATCTAGAAATCTTTGCTTGCGAAATCAGGTGGCTATCTTATCAACCCAATCTCTGATCGGTGTATCCTTTTGTTCTAGAAGTCTGCTAAAGTCCATCTCAACTTCTGACGTCTCTCAACGTTATTAATCTTGATCTCATGTTGTTGTCCAACATGACCGGAACCTTTCGTTTGGTAATCACCTTGATGGACGCAAGACGTGCGTGGATTTAACCAAGAACCCTTGCTCAGTTGTCTTCGGCAATTAAGCTATGTTCCCTTGCGCTGTGTTTTAATCTTCGGATCGCCTCCGTGTTGACTCTAAACCTTGTAACCACCCTTGCTTGCTACTCCTCCCTTGTCTGGTACTTGTTCTTACCACCCAATCGGTGCCACTTGAAATTCCACTTTGTTTGTACGTTTAATAATGGTATTACGATTAGCATTCTATGGTGCCGCGACGAAACCGAGAGCCTCCTGTGGGCGCGCACACAAGGTTGTGCTGCTCGGCACGCGCTGGTATCAGGGTTGCTATTCATGATCCATTATGAAACGACATCCGATGTGTTATCTCTCGTGACCGTTTTCCTTGGTTATCTCCCTATATCTTATCTGAAGATTCATATCTTTGACCAATTGTAGCAGAGCTTCCTCCTGAAGTTGTTAAGAGGATAACCTGTGAAGGACAGTCATCGACATAAACATTAACAGACTGCAAGAGGTGGTAGACAAGTGACTCTCTGAAGTGTCCTTGTACGACGTCGGTCATCGATTGAGCAATGTATGTCATCCTTGTTGAATCGAATGGGCACCTAACACTAAATGATTGGACAAGTTATCCATTGGAAAAGAACCGATCGTCACATGGTGCATATGACCTAACTATCAAAGTCTTGATCCTTGTGTAGATGACAGTCATACAGATGAAATCAACTCTCTCTGGTGTGACTCCTTATCTGTAGACTTCGATGCCGACCACTTGTTTGTGCTTCGACTATAATCATTGTTGTGGTCAAGAGTGAAGATTTAGAACTTAAGTGTTGTGAGACAACTGATTAGTTACCAGTAAGATGGTTAATCTCCAGCCAAGCAACAATTCTTCGATAGCTGTGAGGGTTATGTCTCAACGAACAATAGTAAGCAAAGAAGCCATGTAGCCGGTCAGCAATGCAGGTGTTGCATCTTCTCAAAATGTGCTATTAAGTCAATTCCATCTTGGACAATCACGTATCTAGTGCAAGTCAACACAACTTGTTACGCAACTGCACCACAAAGGAAAATTGTGCTCAACCTGCTTAGTGGTGAACTAGTTCCCTAGTTTGGTGGATACTTGCAACTTTTGTTGTCATTCAGACCTAGCTATCATCCTTTTTGCGGTAATGGTTCTCTAGTGCTGACGTGCCTCTGGTACTTTATATGTGTTTTTACCCAAGGGGTTGCATCTGATTCAACCCAGATAACTGTTGCCTTTGTATAAGAGAATTTTCTTAGGTAACATTTGGCAGAAATCCAGAACTGACAGAGTCAGCTATCACTTTCACTGTTCCCTCAACAGACTCAGATAATACAGTGTTGGCATCAGAGAAAGAGAATTGCACACGTGGAGCAATATGTAGTTTTCCATCAGTTGGCCTCTAAGTGAGTGAGTCATCTATGACCGGTATGGAAATTGTCTATTGGTTAGACGGTTTCTGATAGCGTCAAAGAATGTTTACCTCGTATATGGATCCAACCCTTATCGAAAGTGTACATGCTATGCCACTAGAAAAGTAAATGCTACGAGTAATTAGCCCATGCTTGTAGTACTCTCCGTGCACCGTGAACAAAGTACCGTATTGTCTTGGATTCCTCCCAAACTAATAATGCTTCATGGAAGTCAGTGAAGGAAATTCTTTAGACAAAAGTTTCTGCATAGAGCGAGTATCAGAAAGTGTCTTGCCCAATGAGCCTCTCTGCTACTTAAAGCTAAGTAGCCTGATGCGCTTGCAGATGTTGGAATTGGGTAACATGCTTCTCTTCCCTTGGAAAGTTCTTCGCACCGAATCTCGGGACGCGATTCTTTTAAGGGGGGAGGGCTGTAACACCCGAGGTGTTTGCCACCAGTTAACCCGTGGGTTTGAGCTCAAACATGCTAGATTAAGATGTCAAGGTCAAACCTATGGAAGCGAGCCCCAACCCAAACTTGGATGCTGCACCATTGCTTTACATATAGTCTATTTTCAAGATATATGCTCGGGTGGTGTTATTGCAATATCTTCATGTGTCTCACCTTAGTACCTATCTATATTGGTCACTGGCAAAGTTTCATGACGTTTGGAATCAAAAAGTCACATGAAATGATAAGTTATATGCTTGTTGGAATGACTTTACTAAGTGCTAGAATTGCATTATTAAGTGGATGAAAATATAGATCATCACCAAAATCTTGCAACCTTGCCCAAATGACTCTAGATGGACTCTACAACAAAAGTCATGAAAGGTTCGTGTTGAGCAAATGCCCAGAAAATGCTCCAATGGATCAAAACGGATAATTCAAGCTTTATCGCGATACTACTTTGGTCAAAGAAGAAATATAGTTTCTATACCAGTTTTGATGTTGGACCTTAAATAAAAGTTGTAGTTCATGTTGTGTAGAAGAAACTTTGTTTAATGGTCAAGAGCTAGTTTGGTCTCTAACCTAGTCAAATCGAGGCTCAAAGATTGGATTAGCTGCTGTTTTTCAGCCTTGGAAAATATTCTAAGTCATGGAATATGTGGACTGACATTGACAGGTTGGCGCATTTCGTTCTCAAAATTTTGTTAAACAAATAAAGTTGGACTCTTTATAAAGGTTGGAGTGTTTAGAGTGGAGAAGAGCTCAGAGAAGTTTGAATGGATTTAGAGCTCGTTTGGACCTTCAAATTCAATTCACAAAACTGCTAGTTTCGTCATGTTCATGAAGTTGGACCGGCAACGACAAGACGGTTGGCACGTCGCGTTCTCGTGTTTTTGCTAAGCAACTCCAGTTGAGCCAAATATAAAAGTTGGAGAATACATGATGATGAAGAGTATACAAAAAGTTGAGTTCATTTTGACGAAGTTTTGACCATCAAAAGTGAGTTTCCGTGATTGTCATCAAGGTGTTGACATTGCTGTTTTGGAAGCTGTTTAGCCGCTAATCCGTTGCTCTAATGACCTTGGCTCCTTAATGAGAAACGTAGTGCATCGCGTGGGCTTCGAACTTCGTTTTAGGCCCAGTAGCTAATTCGGCCTGTAGGAGGCCTAAAATCGGCGCCCACCTCAGCCCCACCGACGCGCGCCAGGTGCCCGAAGAAATGCCAACGTGGCCGGCATGCACGAGTTCGCGCCCTCCATGGCTGGACACGCGCTCCTCTCCCTCTGCCATCCTCTGTCGCGTCTTTATGCCCTCCTTGAGTGGATGTCGAGCTGCCCAGGCGCTCCCCACTCCCCCCCCAAGCACTTGCTCTCGCTTTTCCTCGCGCTCTGCCATAGCCGAGCCCGAACAGCCGCCATGGCCGACTTCCGAGCTCACTCACTGCCACTGCTGCGTGCCGCCTTTGCCCGAGCCAGCCGCGTCATCGCGTTCTCCGGTTCGCACCGCCGCCACCAGCCCCCTCCGGCAGCGCCGCCAACTGCTGCTGCTCCTCGCCGGCGGAGCAGCTGTCGCCGGCCCGTGCAGGCTAGTGGCCGGCCCTGCACGCCGCGCCTCGGCCCAAGCCAAGCAGCCCAGCGGGTGCGTGCTGGCCCCCTGCGGCTCCCCCGCCCCTCAGCCGCCTCCGACGAGCCTCCTTCGGCCGGCCTCAGTGAGCTACAGAGCGTTCGCCTGCTCAAAATCGCGTCAAGGACCTCGCGCAAGAATTTGACTAACTCCAGGGGCCTTTCTACAGAAATCGTGACTCAGTTGAATAGTGCAAGAAGGACTTGTTCGCTCGGTTTGATTAAAGTTTCTTCCAGGGGTCCCGTTGTAAAGTGTTTGTCCTTTTCGGTTTAATAATTTTCTTTTTCAGAAAAATGACTAGAACTTTGGAAAATCATAGTAAATTGTAGAAAAATCGTAAAATAGCAAATGAGGACTTTTTGGAATCCTTATGAAATTCTCTATGCAGTAGATCTATAATATTGCATGTTTTAGTTTAAAGTTTTCTCTGTAAAAATGGATTTGTGCAGCTAGGTTTTTAATGCTAGTTGTATTTGTCATTTTCATAACTGTAGATATAGGGCTCCAAATGAAGTGAAATTTTTGTGGCATGCTACTCATATGATGATTGATGTGTGGTAAAAATTTCATGAATTTTGATTGCTATTTGAGTGAGTTATTAGTGTATCTTGCTCTCACATGAATTCTTGCAATAGAAATTTGTCTTTTTCATATAGGTTGATATACATGTCTAAATGACTTGAAATTTGTACAGTAGACTATTGGGTGTATTTAAGATCTACTGTAATTTTTATAGATTTTATTATAGACTTTTGGTATATGTTTATTATTTCACCTTGCTATTTAAATAAATTAAGAAATGCACTAGAAGAAATTATTTAATGATGAGCACTATGCTTTTTGGTGATCATTTAACATGCACTTTATGATGGTTACATTGGTTGTGGCCAAATGTATGTTTGAAATGTAAGTTAATATTTATTCTTGCAATTGATGCTTTCCTGGACAGTTTCTGGGACTTTGGTAATTGCACCATGAAAATGATGTTTGCTGAGAAACATGCTTATAACAAAGTTGTAGATAACTCATTAATCTAGCTTGTGTTAAATTTTGGTGGCATTTGGCCTTATAGTTTGTGAGTAATGACTATTTCAAGTTGGGTTCCAGAAATAGTTGTTCTCTGGAATCTCTGGACCAGATTCTGTAATTATGCATGTTTGACTTGGTTAACTTGAGAATCATGCTAAGATGATTAAAGATGAATTATAGACAATTTCATAAGCTTTCCAGAATGTCTTGTTGCATGGCTATTGGATTTGTATAACTCCAGTTATGATCCAAACATGTAGATGTTGTTTGCAGTCCAGAAATTGTCAGATGCTAGTTATGGTTGTTTACTCCATGTGTTGCTAAGTGTGGCTTATACCCTTCATGATGGTCAAGTTAAGATACTTATGATCTTGTTAAACTTATGTTATACTTAATGTGCTTGCCCTCTTTAATTGTTTGTGATGTTAGTTAATTAGCTTTTGGTGTCTATGTCTTAATCGTGTGTTTACATGAATGATTATGTGATACATCTTGTGTTACCATTCATCATATTTATACACATGCATCTTGCATCTCATCTAGGTACGCTAGATGCACCACGTGAAGGATGAGATGTTGAAGCCAAACCTGAAGACGGTGTTTGGTGGACCTATCCCGAAGATGGCAGGACTAAACAAGTGTCGGGATGGGAGATGCTCGTCAAACGAGTGTCATCTGTCAATCACTAACCTAGCGTTCGATCCCAGGCAAGCCCCGGAGCATTCTAAGCCTCCTACTTTACAAAAGCAATTGAGTATATATATGTTATATATGTATTGTTGCATTAAGTTATAGGAGTTGATTGAAAACACTTGCTGCATATATATCCTTTTCCTTGTCCCGCAAATATGCCTGAAATCCTATTTTTGGTTCGGGATCGAAAATATTGCTTAGCCCTGCTTAGACCGGTAGCGATCGGTGATTTCCTGTCACCGGCAACTATAGGTGGTTACTGGAATACTTTAGCTATGGAATGAATGATATCCTGGAAATAACCAAGTGTTGATGAATAATTGGAGACCGGGCGGAATAAGTATGGGGCAACCAGACAGGGTTCTGGGGTGCTTGTAGTTTCCGCCTGTGTCGATTAAGGACCGTCCGTTGTTGAGCCTCGGGTCATGTTGAACGCATGCCTCACATTTAGCTGGCCGAATAAAGTACCTTTCGACCGCGAAGCCGGGAGATTATTCGGGCCGAGTGGATTGCCCGCAACGCACTGTACCGGAGCAGTAGTGGCAGGAAACGGGGGCGCGATGATAAGGCCAAAGAGCAGTCGGGCGGCCCCCGGGTACATGTGGTTCCTGGCAAGCTCGCGACTTTACCTGAATGGTTGACTCGGTGACCAATACCTCACTTTAGCGGGTGAGTGAGGTTTGTGTGAGGAATAAATTACCAGCTGGTTAATAATCGATTCGAATCGCCATCGCTCCTGGATAGTGAGCACTTGACTCGAGTTACTGCATCGTAGTAATGATGATGGAACACAGATGGTTATGTGGATAATGTTGGAAATGCTAAACTTGAGATGGTAACCTTTGATGTTAATGGTTAATCAAGTGATTGCTTTAGCATAGGTGCTTACCTAGATTGAATAGGTTATAATAAATATGATGCAAAAGGACTTAATTTAGTTTATTCATGATAACTTATGCTTTTCGCAAATGAGTCAAGCTAGTCCACTGAAAGAAAGCCTTGCATACTCCTTGGTGTCATATTATTTCTGGTTTATGACGGGTAAGTCTAGCTGAGTACCTTCTCGTACTCAGGGTTTATTCCCACTTGTTGCAGGTTGTGATGTATCATAGCTACTGCAAGAATTGGAAGACTCCGGCTGTTGTGGCGGAGTGTGATCATGGGCATGATCCTTCTGAGCTATCTTATCTCTCATGCTTTTATGGGAAAATTGACCTTGGTACTGGCATGTATTTGAATTAAGGTGATATTAGTTTCAAACTACTTTGCTTCCGCTACTTTTGAACTTGAGTTGTAATAACTCTACTGAACTCCGATATATGTTGAATTACTTATGAAATGGATGTAACATATGACCTGTTATGTTGGACCACTATGATCTTGGCTTGTATGTTGGTTGGTTTGAAATCCCTCGGGATTTTATTGGACTACCGGAGTTATAAGAGCTTAAGTACGGGAATTTAATTGCTCCGGCGATTGTTTTTGTACTTTTGTTCTTATAATTTGGGCGGTTCCGCGGCCCAAGGCTTAACAGGATTAATAGGATACTCGTATCAACAAGTTGCAACTTCTTTTCCAGAAGCCCATCTCGAAAGAACTCCAAAGTTAAGCGTGCTTGGCCTGGAGCGATGGGTGACCGACCGGGAAGTTCTTCCCGGGTGCGCACGAGTGAGGACAAAGTGCGCAGAAAAGACTTGTGTTGGTCTGTGAGGTCAGTCTATGTCCTAGAAAGCGGCCAGATGTAAGCGGGCCCGGCCTCGAGGAGGCGGGACGTTACAGAATGGTATCAGAGCCGACTCTCGCGGTTTCACGGGCGTGTGTGTCGCTGTTGCGCAGGCATGGTGCGCATGGCTGGTGTGGACCCAGAGTGGTCACACAGCATGGCATATGCGTTGGCACTGGACACACGGACGTGGCCAAGAGAGGACGTTCCTGGCTTGGGATTGACCGACGAGGACGTCGGTCTCTTAAGGGGGTGAGGATGTAACATCCCGGCCCAAGGCTTAACAGGATTAATAGGATACTCGTATCAACAAGTTGCAACTTCTTTTCCAGAAGCCCATCTCGAAAGAACTCCAAAGTTAAGCGTGCTTGGCCTGGAGCGATGGGTGACCGACCGGGAAGTTCTTCCCGGGTGCGCACGAGTGAGGACAAAGTGCGCAGAAAAGACTTGTGTTGGTCTGTGAGGTCAGTCTATGTCCTAGAAAGCGGCCAGATGTAAGCGGGCCCGGCCTCGAGGAGGTGGGACGTTACACTTTGATCATTGCACCGTCATGTTGTCGAGTCGCCGGTCACCGTGGTTGTCGAGCCGCCACCGTCGTCGGTGAGCTGTCGCCGGAGCTCGAGCCATGGTGTTTAGTAGCAAAATGGAACCGTGGGGTAGTGTAGATGGTGATGGTGGAGTCGGTTAGTCGACCTAAGCATCGGTCACCGGCCGGCCACTGCGGGAGAGAGCGCGGGCACGCGGGAGCGAGCGGTCGAGCGGGAGGAGGAAGATGACAAGTGGGTCCGCGTTGTCAGCGAGAGAAAGAGGGAGAGCAGGCACGCGCACGAGGCAGGCCGCCTGCTGGGCTGCGCGGCTAGGCTGAGCGCGGGTGCGGGCGAGGGCGCGCGCACGCGGGCCGTCTGGCTTGGGCCGGACCGCAGGAAAAAAAGAGAAATCGGCCCGAGTTTGTTTTTGTTTTCCTTTTTCAAATAAATGAATAGTGCTATCATTTGTTTATTTCATTAAAAATTGTGTAGAGTTCCAAAATTCATGAAAATTTTTGTGTGAGCTTCTCAATGTATAGACGATCTAGGAAAAATGTTAAATCATGAATTTGAATACTTTGTGCAGTAGAATTAATTGGTTCCAATAAAGATTAAATGCAACTTCTAGGAATTTTAATAATTATTTTATTTATCCAAAAATTATGAAATTTATTATGACACTGTTATAAATCATTCTTAACCCATAGAAAAAGTTTGAACTTGTTTAGATAAATTTTGATCAACTTCTAATTATGCCCTAATTATTTAAATAGTAAATAAATGTTAATTTGAGAACTTTAAGTGTTGTGTGCCCTGTTGATTGAGTGATGTCCTTAGGTCACTACTCTTTGGTGATCTTTGGCACCTTAATTTCATGATTGAGCTCGTTAGTATTTTGTTTAGGTTAAAGCTGGTATCGCTGGAAATCGTCGCTACTAGTTAGTAGGTTTTTAGTTTGCGACTGTACCGTGAAGGGAAGTTGTACTCAAGTCGTAACTCGTAGCATGTTATCATCAAGCATCATGTTTATCATCGAGCATCATGTTAAAGCATGTTATGTATTTGTGTAGTCTCCACTTTCGAAGAAGCCGAAGTCGCCGAGCAAGTTTCCGAAGAAGAACGATCGTCGGTGGGTTCCAGACCAGACATTGGAGTCTTCGAGTCTGAGTCAGTCGTCGTGTCAGAGCAAGGCAAGCCCCGGT
The DNA here is from genome assembly GCA_022457205.1 of Saccharum spontaneum. Classification (NCBI taxonomy): domain Eukaryota; kingdom Viridiplantae; phylum Streptophyta; class Magnoliopsida; order Poales; family Poaceae; genus Saccharum; species Saccharum spontaneum. The sequence goes on from CM039594.1 coordinate 30,325,999, forward strand.
GCATTTAAACCCTACCTTGAATTTTACAAATGTTTTATTATTTATATTATGGTTTATTGCATTAAGTAATTAGGAGTTGAGTGATAACCTAATTGCTGCATTGTCATCCTTGATTATTACGATATTAACCTTGATACCTGTTTTACAGAAAATGCGTAGTATGCTTCGCTATGCTTAGAAGTTAAGCTTTTAAATGCAATGTTTACATAGCTATGATGGCATACTTAATGAATATTGAAATATGGGGATGAACTTGAAAGATCGGGCGGGTGGTTTGGCCACTGCTAACATGCATTGGGAAAGGAGTCTCAATGTAGTGTTTCCGCCTTGTCGGTTAAGGACCGTTCGTTGTAAGCCTGTTGTGTTCGAGACTTTGCAACTAGCCTAATGCCTTGGGTAAGCCCAAAATGTTGGTGATTCCATTACGAGAACGTCTAACCTCGCACTGGGAGTGGAGAGATGGCGGGAGTAGCGTGTACCCTCGGGGCTAGAATCGGGCCGGGTTCGAGGAGTACTGTACTCTCGGGTGGCGATGGACACATTCTAGTTTTGGGAGATCTAAATGAGGGTTGATATATGCAGATTCGGTTCTACATATGTCGTGATGTTAGAGATCCCCAGCTGGGTATAATCGGTTTGAATCATCGTTGCTCCCTCGGTTATGGAGACTTGATCACCTGACTTGCATCGTAGTTAAGAACTGGAATGAAAGAAAGAATGAGAAAGGATTTGATGATAATTACTTTGATCTAGATTAGGATCACCTAGAGTTGGTTAATGAACCATCAATGGTAAAAGTAAAATGTTGAAGATAAGGATTTACTTTAGTAAGCTTTTCTGCAAAAGAAAATTTTGATTCTGGATTACCCGTACCTTGATTCCCTAAAGCTAGCAAGCCCTTGGAGTCTTTGTCTTAGTCGGGTAAGTCTTGTTGAGTACTCTCGTACTCAGGGTTTGTTGAACCCCTTGTTGCAGGTGCGGTTCATGAACAAGTCTGCTTCGAGCCTTGTTGCATGACCGTCGTGGTTGAAGAAAGCGACGTCGAGTAGACTGTGTGGCCTTTGGGCAAGGCATCTCGCTTGTGTGATGTAATAAAGTTACTACCGATACTTCTCTACTAATGGTTTGTAATAATGTTACCTAAGGTTTGAAGTTTGAAAACTGGTTTGTAAACCTATGTTATTGTAAGACTTCCGCTACTTTACTCTGTTGAATATTTTGAATAAACTGTTGTAATATTGCAATACTCCTGTGATTGGATCCTGTTCAGAGGAAAGCAGACCTTTTAAGTTATGGTGAACATAAGTACGACTGTCAGAGGTCATTATGGCAATGACGTGTACTTGTGGGCCATCATAATTAGGAGGTTCTATGACACGCGACATCATTCGAACCCGCGATTCCTGAACTGTACGAAAGGTGGCCTGTGCGACCCTGGCAGGGGCCTGCACGGTGAGTGTTAGAAACACCCCTCCAGCTAGATAGGAATTCGATTCGAATCGCCGTCGCTCCCGGTTAGTGAGCACTTGACTTGAGCAGCGGCAACGTAGATTCCACTAAATTGAACGAATGGTTAATTGGATAATGATGGAAAGGTTGCCTCAATTTATACCTGCTATGGTTAATATTGTTTGCTCCTAATCAAGTGAGTGGTCTAGTACAGGTTCTAATATAGATGACAGGTTAATGATAATTAACTTGATGCTTAAGCATTAATGATTACTTATCCATATTAAGCTTTTATGCAAAATGTTGTCAAGCTAGCCCACTTTATATCAGCCTTGCATGATCCTTGGTGTCACTTTATTTTTGGTTTATGACGGGTAAGTCTAGCTGAGTACATTGTCGTACTCAGAGTTTTATTCCCCACTTGTTGCAGGTTGTGATGTATCATGGCGACTGCAAGAGTTGGTTGGCTCCTGCCTTAGAGGCGGAGTGTGATCACGGGCATGATCCTTCTAAGTTATCTTCTCTCTAATGCTTTTGTTGGAAGTCGACCGTGGTACTGGCACGTATTTGAAATAAGATTAATGTTAGTTTCAAATTACTTTGCTTCCGCTACTTTTGAACTTAAGTTGTAATAACTATGTTGAACTCCGATGTGTATATTGATTACTTGTGAAATGGATGTAACATGTGACTTGTTATGTTGAATCACTACGATCTTGGCTTGTATGTTATTTGGTTTGAAATCCCTCATGATTTCATTGGACTACCAGAGTTATATGGGCTCAAGTGCGAGAATTTGATCACTTCGGTGATTGTTTTTGTACTTGTGCTCTTATAATTTGGACGGTTTCGTTACAGCTAGCATCGGAGCAAGATTCAACATTAAACTTGTCGTATGTGTATTTAAAACAAAGGTTTTATTTTATAAAATCAGTTTTATTAACTTATAGCTATATATAGGTTTGCCAAATCTAAATTTTAAACCTAAGTATGCCAGTGGTCAATTTCCTTATGCCCATATAAGGATTATTAGGTGGCTTATATAAGTACTAACTTGGGGGTTTTCATTCCCATGCCAAGGTATGTATGTGTGATGACTCTCCCATACTATGCTACCCGGTGTGTTAGATTGGTGGTAGCCTTCATATATGAGATAGTCATATATGTCGCTAGTTTACTTTTATGCAACATCGCACCTACGCTCAGGTAAGTATGAGTTGTGAGAGCATGACCGTATAAACTGTGGTCTAGGGGAGAGCTAGTTTTGGTTACTGGATTATTTACATGTTACACACATGTATATATGAAGGTACTTAATTGTGGGTGATCGAATGATTCGGGTAGTTTTGGTGCTACATGTACGTATACAGGGGTATATGTATATGGGAGTGCTTAGAATTTCACCTTCTCTGCTTTCATTGTGTGCTATATTGGGAAATGTTGGGCTGCAATGAAAATTTTTCTGTAGGTATGCTAACCACGAATGCGTAAGTCGAATGTAGCTAACGACTAGATATATATCGAGAGAGTGCATGTTATGCCACCGACATAGAACATGATCGCCACCTTAGGTTGGCAATCTTGTGAGGATGAATAGGACGAAGCATGCATTATCATGATTGTTGCTTTATGCATAGCTATGCTCCTCTCACCCTTGTTCAAATGATGAGTAATTGTGAGGGATGTGGTATACTATCTTCCTTGTGTGGAGTCAAACAAGAATGCTTTGTTCCATGTTGCTTGAATAGGAAATGCTTGAGAAAAATGTGTGCTTAGCCTTACTAGAAATAAGTGTGGCTACATGCTTGAACTTAGAGTTATCTTCTAGCTTAGCAAAGTGATGGATATGTTGTTCACCCAATTGTTTGCCAATGCTTTAGACCTCACTTAAGTAATTATGGATTCTCATGAATGAATTAAATTCATGTTGGTCTAAGGTAACAAATTTAGAGCTACTAGAATAACGTGTTTGTATGCTCTCTTGTTAAGTAGAACAAAGGCAAGCTTTGTTTTGCTTGTCGAATGTTGGCTGCTAGAATGTTTTCTGTTGTAGTGATACTTTCATAGTCATAATGGTGTTTTCTGTAGTTATGGAGAATACCAAAGTTGTAGCTAACTTACTTATTTGGTTTGTCCTAAAATTTCATGACCCTAAGCCTTATTGTTTGGGAGTTATGAATTTTAGAAGTTTACGATCAGGTTTGGCTTATGCTCTGAATCGATCTGAATGTTTGATTTGTTTGACCTGTGTGCATATGGAATCATGTCTTGGAGGTAATAGAAGCAGTGTAGTACTTTTTCTAAGCTTTCTAAAATGTCCTATAGCACTAATTGGGGTGGTCTAAATCTCTAGTTATGAGCTTGCAAAGGGGAATGACAGAATCTGTCCAAATCCGGGCAGAGATGTCTTCTTTATCATGTTTGGCCTAGTTAGCTGTAGAATCATCTTACTATGATAATAAGAAAGTTATAGAGAACTTAATAAGCTTTACATAAAGTGAAGGCTCAGCCTTGTTGTGTTCCTAGAACTCCAGTTGTACATTTTTGAAGTTCTTGTCAGTTTTCTGTCCATATTGGTACAGATCTGAAACATTAACAATTTTGGTCATGTTAAGCTATGAATTAGTTTTTGGTATGAATAACTAAAGGGTATTCATCTTCCTAAGCTTTCTAGAAAGTCTAGGATCACCTTTGTGGGATGTCTATAACCTCAGTTATGGTTGAAACAAGTAACTACTGCGTTGCTGTCCAGATTCTGAGCACATGCTAAGTTAGTCACCCTAGCTAGCGTTTGTTTTGAGCCAAACTTGTAGTTAGTTCATGCTTGAGATAAATGCTTATTTTGGGTGAGCCTTGTGCTTTGTATTGGTTGCTTAAGCCCATTCGTTTGAATTTTCTCTAATGTCTGCTTGACTGTGATGTTGTATGTATGCCTATTATCTAGGTAGTGCCCTAGTTGTCACCTCGTTTGTCTTCGGTGAGCACACGAGGGTCATATAGCTTTATCCTAAAACAAAGTTCACGTATGTAATTGTATGGTTGTTGTCTTCAATTAGGTTCTCTCTTAGGAGTCTGAGCCTGTAGACTTGGTGGTTAGCCCTTGAATGTTTGTATCCATGCCTTTGCTTGACCGAAAGTCCAAAAGTTTAGTTCTCCTATATGTTTGCATAAGCCGTGGATGTTTTGCAACTCTTTTTGTGAAGACCCTTGTCGACTGACCCACCAAGTTAATTTCCATCAATGCTAGCCTTTGACCATGGTTTGTACCTCGCCAGTTGTGGAGACCGTACCCAAATCCATGTTGGACCTCCTGGTTACCTCTCTCAAAGATTAGCTAGTATGACGCAATGTATCTCTGCTATGGCCTCTAAATCGTGTGCTTGCAAATTCGGGCATCTACCTTATCAACTCAATCTTTGAGTGGTACCTCAATTTTGTCCTTGAAATTTGCTTAATCCGTCTCCAACCTTCCCATGTCTCGAATGTTTATCAATCTTGATCTCATGTTGTTGCTCAACATGATCGAATCTCCGTTAATTAATTATCTGGTAGTTTCCTTAGTCGACGCTAGGTATCCGTGGAATTACGCAAAAAAAATTGCCTGCTCAGTCGCCTTCGGCAATGGAGCTATGTTCTCTTGTGAGGTGTTTTGATCTGCGAATAGCTTCCCTGTTGATTCTAAACCTTGTGACTACCTTTGCTTGCTATCCTTCCTTGGTATGGTGCTTGTTCGGACAACCCAATCAGTGCCATTTGAAATTCCTCATCGGGTGTATGTTCAGTAATGGTGTTATGAGTAGCAACTAATGGTGCCATGACGAAACCGAGAGCCTCCTGTGGGTGCACACACAAGGTTGTGCTGCTTGGCACACGCTGGTATCATGGTTTCTAATCATAATCCATTGCAGAACAACACTGGTGTGATTTTCACGTGACCTTCTTCCTTGGTTGTCTTTCCATATCTTATCAAAAGACCCTTATATTGGACCAAAAGTAGTGGAGTTTCCTTCTGAAGTTGCTAAGAGGATAACCTTTGAAGAACAGGTCACCGACATAAACATTAACAGACTACAAGAGGTGGTAGACAAGTGACTCTACTTAGTTGTTCCAGTGTTGACAACTCAATCTAGTGAGCAACGTATCTCATCTCTGTTGGATAAAAAGGACACACAACACTTAATGTTGGACAAGTTATCTGTGGGATGAGAATCGATTGTCGCATTATGCATATGACCGGAGCTATCTAAGTCGCAATCTTGGGGGCATAATGACCATACAATCGAAATCAGCCATCTCTAGAATAACTTCATATTTGCTAACTTCAATGGCAACCATCTGTTCTGCATCAACCATAGTTGTTGTGGTCAAGAGTGAAGATTTGGAACTTTTAGTGTTGAGAGACAACTGATTAGTTACCAATAGGAAGGTTAATCTCCAGCTAGGTAACGACTCTTTGGTAGCTATGAAGGCTATGTCATACAAAACAATAACCAACCAGAAGTTAATCAACTAGTCAACAACTTGAGCAATACTCTATCTTCTAGAGCCATTGTGATCAAGTCAATTCCATCTTGGACAATCACACAGATAGTGCAAGGTGTTCTATCCAATAAAGTGAAGAATTAGAGAAAGCATACCCTAGTTTCGATCAACATCCTTGTGCCCTTAGGTGCCACAAACGGTTTGTTCATAACTTTATTGGACAAAGTGTTGAGGAATATTCGAAAGCAATTTGAGAAGTGTCAAACAACAGATTTCCTATCTTAGAGCTGTTGTTTGATCCTAAAAAGGAAGCCTCAAGGTGAGCACTTGACTTGAGCAGCGGCAACGTAGATTCTATTAAATTGAATGGATGGTTAATTGGATAACGATGGAAAGGTTGCCTCAATTTATACCTGCTATGGTTAATATTGTTTGCTCCAAATCAAGTGAGTGCTCTAGTACAAGTTCAAATATAGATGACAGGTTAATGATAATTAACTTGATGCTTAAGCATTAATGATTACTTATCCATATTAAGCTTTTATGCAAAATGTTGTCAAGCTAGCCCACTTTATATCAGCCTTGCATGATCCTTGGTGTCACTTTATTTCTGGTTTATGACGGGTAAGTCTAGCTGAGTACATTGTTGTACTTAGGGTTTTATTCCCCACTTGTTGCAGGTTGTGATGTATCATGGCGACTGCAAGAGTTGGTTGGCTCCTGCCTTAGAGGCGGAGTGTGATCAGGGGCATGATCCTTCTAAGTTATCTTCTCTCTAATGCTTTTGTTGGAAGTCGACCGTGGTACTGGCACGTATTTGAAATAAGATTAATGTTAGTTTCAAATTACTTTGCTTCCGCTACTTTTGAACTTAAGTTGTAATAACTATGTTGAACTCCGATGTATATATTGATTACTTGTGAAATGGATGTAACATGTGACTTGTTATGTTGAATCACTACGATCTTGGCTTGTATGTTGTTTGGTTTAAAATCCCTCACGATTTCATTGGACTACCGGAGTTATATGGGCTCAAGTGCGAGAATTTGATCACTTCGGTGATTGTTTTTGTACTTGTGCTCTTATAATTTGGACGGTTTTGTTACAGATGCCTCCAAGATTCCCATCAGCAAGCTGGAGATCCCAGAGCGCCAAGTACCTCGGAAGCACATCAAGTCCAACAAGCACAAGGAGATCCAGCTAGTCGATGACAACCCCAGCAAGACGGCCCTCATCGGGGCCAACCTGGATCCCAAATAGGAAGACGCGCTCGTCAGGTTCCTGAGGGGCCTGTTTATTTCATTAGCGAGGTGCTCAATGAGTCCAAAGACAGGTACCCTCAAATTCAGAAACTAATCTATGCCATCCTAATTACATCCCAAAAGTTGAAACATTACTTCGACGGATATCGGGTGGTGGTCAAGACCAATTTTTCGCTTGGAGACATCATCCGGAATAAGGACACTAACGGACACGTTGTCAAATGGGCAATGGAATTATGCCCTTACTCCTTGGAGTTCCAGAGTCGTACAACTATTAAGTCCCAGGCACTGATCGACTTTATTGCCGAATGGACAGACCTCAGCGCACCTCCCGATCAGGGGCCAGTCGAATACTAGAAGATGTATTTCGATGGCTCCTTGAACATCGATGGAGCAGGAGGAGGCGTGCTCTTCATTTCACCAACCAATGAACAGCTCCGCTATGTCCTCAGGATCTATTTTCCTTCATCTAACAATGCTGCATAATATGAGGCCTGTCTCCACGGCATGCGGATTACGGTCGAACTCGGTGTAAAACATCTCTACATTTATGGTGATTCGGCCCTAGTCATTAACCAACTTAACAAAGATTGGGACACGACTAGTGATAAGATGGACGCCTATTGCAAAGAAATCCAAAAGTTGGAAGGCAAATTCTACGGCATCTAGTACACCCATGTGGTCCGGGACAAAAATCAAGCAGCTGATGAGTTGTCTAAGTTGGGGTCATCCCGAGCTCAAGTCCCACATGGCGTGTTCGTCCAAGACCTTGTTAAACCATTCATCAAGGAAGAAACAGATCAGGTGGTCGAGAAGCCTCCAGACCAGCCTCTGGTGACTGCGGTTCCCCCTCCGAGTATTACGGAATCCTTTCCAACCATATCTGCAGTATCTCCGACCACTAACACTGAAGACTAGAGAGTACCTTTTATCAAGTTTTTATAGGATGGTACCGGATATACTGATCGAACAGAGAACGAGCGGCTCATGTGCCACAGCAAGCAGTACATACTGGTCAATGTTGTCCTGATGCGCAAAAACACAAAGGAGGAAGTTTTGATGAAGTGTATCACTCGCGAAGTAGGTATTCAACTGCTCCATGAAATTCACAGTGGTACTTGCGACAATCACGCTGCCTCTCGGACCCTGGTCGGCAAAGCCTTCCGAGCAGGTTTCTACTGGCCGTCTGTCGTGGCCGATGCAGAGAAGCTCGTTCAGCGCTGCGACAGATGTCAGTTTTTCGCCAAACGAATACACATACCAGCTCATGAGATCCAGACCATACCAGCCTCCTGGCCTTATGCATGTTGGGGACTGGATATGATCAGTCCTTTTAAGCCGGCCCCTGGCAACTTCAGATGTGTCTTCGTGTTGATTGATAAGTTTTCCAAATGGATAGAGTACATGTCTTTAACCAAGGCATCATCAGAGAAGGCGGTTGAGTTCCTTGATCATATTATACATCGTTTTGGCCTCCCCAACAACATAATTATAGACCTAGGGACTCAGTTCACCGGCAATGCATTCTAGGACTTCTATGATGAAAGGAGCATAGTTGTGAAATACGTGTCAGTAGCGCATCCTAGAGCTAATGGGCAGGTCGAAAGGGCCAATGGCATGATCCTTGATGCGTCGAAGAAGAGGTTGTACAGGGAAAATGATAAAGCTCCTAGAAGATGGCTTAAAGAATTGCCGGCTGTGGTCTGGGGACTGCGAACCTAGCCCATTCGCAACACTGGCGCCTCCCCATACTTCATGGTCTACGGCGCCGAAGCAGTACTCCCTGTAGATATCGCTTTTCGATCACTGTGTGTTGAGAACTTTGATGCAGACAGGTCTGAGGAAGCACGTGAACTCAAAGTCAACTGCTCTGAAGAACGACGGCTTGACTCTTATGTGCGTACAGCCAAGTACCTAGCTATACTACGCAAATACTATAATAGGAATATCCAGGAGTGATTCTTTGTGGTCGAGGACCTGGTCTTGAAGTGGAAAACAAACCAAGATGGCATGCACAACTCCTAGATGGTGCTGAGGTACCTAACTCCATTCGAAGTCATCGAAGTCACTCGACCTACTTCATATAGGTTGGCTCACCTAGATGGTATTGAGGTACCCAACTCCTAGCATATTGACAAGCTCAGGCGTTTCTACCCCTAAAACGCATCAATAAAGATATGTAACTTTCTTGTATTTTGATTGTTTCAATGAAGCATATATTTTTTTACCTTTGATCACTCTAACGTGTTTATCTAGAGTCTCCTTTCTTTCAAATACTTTTATCAATGACCAGTTGACAGACCCACCGTTCTTTCTCGAGTCCTCGGAGCCAGCCTCATCTCTGGCTTCTCCCTATGCGTGCATGGGACCTGCTCTCTATGCTCTGGGTGGTCGGCGGGTGCTCCCTGGTCAGACCTATGCGCTCTTATGTGCGAACAGGCTCTGCGCCTTGCACTCGGACCACAGATCTGACTGGGGCTGTCCGGATTCTACTGGATGACCCGTCTACCAACTGATACCACTAAACTAGAACACTTATACGTTCTAAGTTAGTTATCAAACAGCAATATACAAGCTTAATACATTTTTTTCCACAAAAACAACACAAGCTTACATTGTTGCAACAGTACTTTATTACAAGCTTGCCTGATGAGGCACGAGTTTACAATAAACTAAAACTATTGCCTGCTCTATAGCTATAGGTAACCAGCCACTTGATGATCGGTGATCGGGCTGGATTTTGCTACCACCTATTTATAGCTATGGCGTTGCCTCTGCTGGTCGAGCTTGAGCTACAGGAGTCTGGCTGGTCATGATCGCAGGCTCTGGCTACTCCTTACTTATAGACTGCCTGGCCTGGGACTGGCTGGTCGAGATCGCAGTCCTAGGTGGTCAGCTCGAAGACCCCGGAGCAGATTTCGTCGGCGTCCTATGCGACGGTGGCATTGCTATTCCGCACAGATTTATATCGCCAATAATCGTGGTCGCTAGCTCCGTCAGTTGGTCCCGCAACTCTCCCGCTTCCTGTACGCCAACTACCTTGGGGTAGCCTTTGGCGAAGCACGTGAAGTCGATCAGGGGATAATGCCCGCACACCATGCTTAGCACATGGGCCCCCGCAATTTCCCTAGCCTCCTTCACAAACTGCTGCAGCCAATCCCAGGCAAGTTGACACTTGTCTATCATTCCTCGCGGCTGTACCTGAGGCTCTTCTGATGGCAGTCCTGGATCAAGCAAGTCGAGCACTGGTCCGATCCACGCACCATCTGTGTGCAACAATATTTCCAGAGGTCGTGATCTTTATGCAACTCCATAATGTGTTCTTGGCATTGACCTTCAATGCTGCGCAAGGGCATTCTGATCAAAACGATGCCAAGGGACATAATTTGACTCATAAAACCAAGAATAGGACAGCGGCCACTTACTGGTTATCTCTTGGTTTTTGGTTTTCATCTCCTCGGTCATTTTCATTGACTGGTCTCAGAGCTGTGGATGGTCCTCTACTAGCCGAGCATTCTCCGCTGATAATCGGGCACTCTCCTCGACCAGGCGTGTGTTTGTCTCTTGAAGCCTGGTGACTTCCTCCGCCAAGTCTACAATAAGCTCCGGAAAACACATAAGTACATACTAATAGTATTCTCCAGTGTTTTGTGGGCACATGGCTAAGATAAGTTACCTGTTCTTTCCTGCTCTTTCTGGCCAAGCTGGAGAACAGCATTGAGTCTTTGTGACTCGGCTTCTGCTCGGTCCTTTTCAGTCGTCTCAAGCAGCTTGCGCAACCGATCTACTTCGGCTGTCAGCTCCCTATTGTCTTCAGAGATGCCTTGAATCAGGTCAAAGCACCGTTTACGGCACTTGGCAGTCTTCACGAGGCCCTGCAAGCCAAATA
>CM039594.1:30337180-30356036 GCA_022457205.1 Saccharum spontaneum
GTTCCTCTCCCACTCCCTCTCGCTCCCTCCTATCTCACTCTGCTCTGCTCTGGGCTCACGGGCACGGACGCCGCCATGGCCGAGCTTCAGAGCTCGCGACCATGCCGTCGTTCTCGCGGAATGGTCCAGTCGAATGCTGAGTGAAGCACACCACCACCTCCGCCTCTCACTACCATAACCATCGCAACCATCCCCGGCCTCTCCTCGCCATCATAGAGCGCGGCCCCCATGCACGCCGTGGCCATGGTGGCCATGACCAACCTCCAACTGCCACCGCGTTCCTCGCCTCCGCACCTCCTCGTCATCAGTCGTGGACGACATCATCTTCTCTGCGTTGCGCTGCACCTCATGCGCCCCTTCGCCAGCTGCCTCGGTCACCGGAGCACCTCGTCACCAGCGATGCCATGATTTTGACCGCTGGCGTATGTGGCAGGGCCACCTTGAGCCACCACGGCCACAACCGTGAGTTCTACCACCTTCACCTCATTGCATTCCACCCTACGCGCATGATCACGGCGAGCCAGCGCCGCCAGCGTGGCCGCCACCAACCCGCCTGCTCGCATGGCCAGGAGGCGACGGTCCACCTCCGGTCACGAATTGACCACCCACGGATGTGGGCTGGCATGGCGGTGCTCGCGCTGCTCTTCCCCGCCGCCGGCATCAACCTCACCGGCCGGCCGACGAAACCACCGCCGCCTCCCCTGTTTCTGGCGACCGGGAGTGAAGATCGGCTCCCTCTCTCTCTGATTCTCCCTCTTCCTCTATGACTGATGGGCCCAAGGGCGCTGTGGGTCCCACGTGTCAGTTGATGTGGTGGCAGATTTGGGTGCATAGTCGGGTAGATCTAGCATTAAGTTAGGGTTTGAGTTTCTGAATTTGAATTTCAGATTTCTTGTTAATCTTTGAAAATTCATATCTCATGCTAGGTAATTCCAAAAATAGAAAATGTGGGCTTTTTGGAAACCTTAAGAAAATATCTATGCAGTAGAATCATAAAATGTTACTTGTTTGTAGAAAATTTCTGGTGTTTTGAATTAAGTTGGAAAAGAGCTCTAAAAATGCCTTTAAACTTGACCAGAGCAAGATCTGGAGTTTTAGATATCCAAAAATAGTGATTATTATTCTATTAATCTTGTGATAATATGTAATAACTAATAAAAATGTTAGACCTATTAGTTATTCACTGGTTTCTTAGGGTTTTGATTTAATCTTGCTAATTAGGCATTTCTTGCATATGTTGTTTGGGAAATTCATAACTGATGCTGTGATGCTCCAAATGATGTGAAAGTTTTATGGTAGTCTTGTCATGCTATGTATGTACTGTGGTATAAATTTAATGGTCATTTCTTACTGTATGATCAAGTTATTGATTTAACTTTTTTACGGCTTGATAAATAGCTTATAAATAATATATAAATGATAAAATGGAAAATGTTGTTCCATTACCTTAGTATGATGTTGATCTATCATATTGATTCATACTATGGCCATGTGTTCATAGAAAATATTGAGTTTTAGGTTTAACTTGCTCTGACATGATTTATTGCAATAGCTATTTGTCTTTTTCACAGAGGTTGATATACTTGTCCAAATGGCTTGAAATTTGGTAGTAAACTTTTGGGAGCATATTTAGGACACTGTAATTTTAGTAGAATTTATTGTGTACTTTTGTTATGTGTTCATAATTTCACCTAATTATCTATGTAAATTAAGAAAATGTATTAAAAGAATTTTTTTAGGAATGGACACTATGTGTTCTGGTGTTCATTAGTCATGTGTGACGTGTTGGTAAAGTTGGTTTTGTCCAATATATGTTTGCAACATAAGTTAGTATGTATTTCTTGCAAATGTGGTTTCTGGACAGATGTGGGAACTTAGCAAAGTTCTTCATGAGAATGTGCTTTGTTGTGAAACTTGTTTATACAAAAGTTGTAGATAATTTATGTATCTAGCTGCTGTTAAAATTTGGTGGTATTTGGCCAAGTAGTTTTTGAGTTATAGATGTTTAAAGTTAGGTCCCAGATTTGGTTGCCCTCTGTTTGGAGCAGACCAGATTCTGTAGTTTCATCTTTTCGACCTATTAAACTTGGGAATCAGGCTTAGTTGGTATTAAATCAATTGTAGATAATCTCATAAGCTTTCCAGATTATCCTCTTGCATGCCATTTGGGATTGTGTAGCTCCCGGAATGATGTTATGTCTGGACTGGTCATGCTGATTGCAAATCTGAACCTTTCTGTTAAGCATAGTTTGAGTTACATAAGTATGTTGGTGTTGCTACTTGGTACTTGGGTTGGTACCCTGGGATCTTATGGGACTTGTGTCTTGACTGATGTGCTTGCCGTCTTCTATGTTATGCCTTAATGAGGATTAAGTTAATTAGCTCTAGGTGCTTATATGAACTTTGGTATGCTTGCTTGATTTCTGTGTTTATTGCATTTCTATGTATTCATACATATGCATTGTTGCACCTCATTTAGGTACGCTAGCTGAAGCACATGAAGGACCTGATGTGGAGCCAAACCCGAAGATGGAGTTGGTGGATCCATCCCGAAGATAGAAGGATCGGACAAGTGCTAGATTGGAAGATGCTCACCAAGCGGGTTTCACCTAGCAAACTCTAACTTGAGTCGGATTTCAGGCAAGCCCCAGAGCATTTAATTCTATATATGTTATAAGTATTGTTGCATTAAGTGGTAGGAGTTGGTTGGAAACCCTTGCTGCATTATATCATTCCTTGTTCAGATATATGAATCCTTGAATCCTACATAGACTAGGATCGAGTAGATGCTTAGCCCTGCTTTAAGCGGTAGAAGTCAGGTGATTTTCTGTCACCTGCGAGATGTAGGGATATTCATATATGTCACAGTTGGCTATATTTGCTATCATGGAAAGGAACCATGTGCTAATAATATGAAAGGAGACCGGGCGGGATGACGATAGTGAAGCAACAAGGTATGGAGGTCTTGGGTGTGGATCTATCCCCGTCTGAGTCATTTAAAGAACGATTCACTGTACGTCCTTGAGTCTTGTTGAACATAGTCTAACACTTAGTTGGCCAGATAAGTCGTTCCGACTACGAAGCCGAGTAACACAGTTCAGGCCAAGAATCGAATGGTAGGTCGCATCTTGGAGGAAGTAAGGATGTGCTTGGGAACATTAGTCGAAGGGGGGTTAAAGTCCCGATCATCCTTGCAGAGTGTTGCCCTTGGGGATGCGGCATCAGTCGAACCCGCGCTTTCCTAAACCGTACCAAAGGTGACTTGTGCGACCCTGCCGAGGGCTCTACGCGGTTTGTCTTAGAAATACCCCTCCAGCTTGATAGGAACTCGATTCGAATCACCGTCACTCCCGGTTAGTGAGCACTTGACTTGAGCAGCGGCAACGTAGATTCAATTAAATTGAGTGGATGGTTAATTGGTTGACGATGGAAATGTTGCCTCAATTTATACCTGCTATGGTTAATATTGTTTGCTCCTAATCAAGTGAGTGCTCTAGTACAAGTTCTAATATAGATGACATGTTAATGATAATTAACTTGATGCTTAAGCATTAATGATTACTTATCTATATTAAGCTTTTATGCCAAATGTTGTCAAGCTATCCCACTTTATATCAGCTTTGCATGATCCTTGGTGTCACTTTATTTTTGGTTTTTGACGGGTAAGTCTAGCTGAGTACCTTCTCGTACTCAGGGTTTTATCCCCACTTGTTGCAGGTTGTGATGTATCAAGGCGACTGCAAGAGTTGGTTGACTCCTGCCGTAGTGGCGGAGTGTGATCACGGGCATGATCTTTCTGAGTTATCTTCTCTCAAATGCTTTTGTTGGAAGTGGACCTTGGTACTAGCATGTATTTGAAATAAGGGTGTTGTTAGTTTCAAGTTACTTTGCTTCCGCTACTTTTGAACTTAAGATGTAATAACTATGTTGAACTCCGATGTATATTGAATTACTTGTGAAATGGATGTAACATGTGACTTGTTATGTTGAATCACTATGATCTTGGCTTGTATGTTGGTTGGTTTGAAATCCCTCGTGATTTCATTGGACTACCGGAGTTATATGGGCTCATGTGCGAGAATTTGATCACTTCGGTGATTGATTTTGTACTTGTGCTCTTATAATTTGGACGGTTCCGTGACAGCTGGCATCGGAGTAAGATTCAATGTTAAACTTGTCAAATGTGTATTTAAAACAAAGGTTTTGTCTTATAAAAAATCGGTTTTATCAACTTATAGCTATATATAGGTTTGTCAAATCTAAATGTTAAACCTAAGTATGCCAGTGGTCAATTTTCTTATGCCCATATAAGGATTATTAGGTGGCTTATATAAGTACTAACTTGGGGGTTTTTCATTTATGCATCTACGCCTAGACCAAGGTACGTATGTGTGATAACTCTCCCACACTATGCTACCCGGTGTGTCAGATTAGAGGTAGCCTCCATATATGAAATAGCCATATATGTCGCTAGTTTACTTTTACGCAACATCGCACCTACGCTCAGGTAAGTGTGAGTTGTGAGAGCATGACCGTACAACCCGCGGTCTAGGGGAGAGCTAGTTTTGGTTACAAGATTATTTACATGTTACACACATGTATATATGAAGGTACTTAATTGTGGGAAATTGATGATTCGGGTAGTTTGGTGCTACATGTACGTATACGGGGGTATATGTATATGGGAGTACTTAGAATTTTACTTTCCGCTTTCATTGTGTGCCATATATTGGGGACTTGTTGGGCTGCAATGAAACTTTTCTATAGGTACGCTAACCACGAATGCGTAAGTCAAATGTAGCTGCCGACTAGCTATATATTGAGAGAGTGTGTGTTATGCCACCGACATAGAACGTGATCGCCACCTTAGGTTGGCAATCTTGTGAGGACGAATAGGACGAAGCATGTATCTTCATGATTGTTGCCTTATGCATAGCTATGCTCCTCTCATCCTTGTTCTATAGTGCATAACTTGTGATTGATGTGGTACACTATCTTGTGTGGAGTAAAACAAGAATGCCTTGTTCCATGTTGCTTGAGAAAAGTGTGTGCTTAGTCTTGTTAGAAATAATTGTGGGTACATGCTTGAACCTATATTTGTCCTTTAGTTTAGCCAAGTGGTGGATACATTGTTCACACAAGCAATTGCAAATGCTTTAGACCTCATTTCAGTAATTGTGATTCCCATAAATGAATTAAATTGGTTGGTCTAAGGTAACAATATTTAGAGCAAATAGAATAACATGTTTGTGTGCTCTCTTGTTAAGTAGAACAAAGGCAAGCTGTGTTTTGCTTATTGAACGTTGGCTGCTAGAACAGTTTCTGTTGTAGTAATGCTTTCGTGTCCATAATGGTGTTTTCTGTAGTTATGGAGTATACCAAAGTTGTATCTAACTTACTTATCTAGCTTGTCCTAAAAATTCACGACCCTAGGTCTTAAAGTTTGAGAGTTATGAATTTTAGAAGTTTACTGTCAGGTTTTGTTTATGTTCTGAATAGATCTGTATGTTTGATTTGGTTGAACTATGTGCATATGGAATCATGTCTTGGAGATAATATAAAAAGTGTATTAATTTTTCTAAGCTTTCCAAAATGTCCTATAGCACGAATCGTGGTGGTCTAAATCTCTAGTTATGAGCTTACAAAGTGGAATGACAGAATCTGTCCAAATCTGGACAGAGATGTCTTCCTTGTCTTGTTTGGCCTTGTTTGCTATAGAATCATCTTAATATGATAATAAGAAAGTTATATAATCTTAATAAGCTTTACATAAAGTTAAGGATCACTCTTGTTGGGTTCCTAGAACTTCAGTTAAGTAATTATGAAGTTCATGTCAGTTTTTTATCCCTGTTCGTACAGATCTGAAACATCAGCATGTTTAGCCATGTTAACCTATGATTTAGCTTTTGGTATGAATAACAAACATGTGGAAAACTTTCTAAGCTGTCTAGAAAGTCTAGGATCACCTTTATGGAATGTCTACAACCTTAGTTATGGTCGAAACAAGTAACTACTGTGCTACTGTTCAGATTCTGTGCACATGCTAAGTTGGCTACCTTAGCTAGCGTTTGTCTTAGGCTAAACTCGTAGTTATTTCTTGCTTTAGATAAATGTTTGTTATGGGTGAGCCTAGTGCTTAGTAATGGTTGCTTAAGCTAATTTGATAGAATCTCTCAAATGCTTGACTGTGATGTTTGTATATATGCTTGTTAGTTAATTAGTGCCACAATTGTCACTTTATTGTCCTCGGTGAGTATACAAGTGTCAAATAGCTTTATATTAGAGCAATCCTCGAGTTACACAAAACGATCTCTTGGTGTCGTCTCCAATTAGATTCTTTTACTTATGAGCCTAAACTTGTAGCCGTGGTTGATTGCTTTGAATGTTGGTGCACAATGCCTTTGCTTGATATCTAAGCCTGAGCTTAGACCCTTAAATATTCGCGTATACCATGGTTGTCCTACACCCACACGTGAATACCTTTGTTCGGTCTACCAACCAAGACAGATTCTCGCAACCGCTTCCCTTCGGCCATAGTTGTTCTTTGCCAGGTTGTGGAGACCATACCTAAATCCATGTTGGACCTCCCGGTTGCCTCTCCCTAAGGTTAGCTAGTATGACGCAATGTCTCTTTGCTGCGGTCTCAAAATCATTTGCTTGCAAATTATGTAGTACCTTATCAACTCAATCTTTGAGTGGTTCCTCAATTTTGTCCTTGAAATTTTCTTAATCCGTCTCCAACCTTCCCAAGTCTCGGGATGTTTATTAGTCTTGATCTCATGTTGTTGCCCGACATGAATGAATCTCCTGTTAATCTTTTATGTAGTACTCACCTCGGTGGATGCAAGTCATGCATAGAATTTAAGCAAGAGTCCATTGCTCAGTTGTCTTTAGGAATTGAGCTATGTTCTCTTGTGGTGTGTGTTAATTTTCGGATCGCCTCATCATTGATTCTAAACCTTGTGATTACCTTTACTTGCTATCCCTCCTTGGTATGGTGCTTGTTCGGACAACCCAATCTATGCTATTTGAAATTTTTCATTGGGTGTATGTTCAGTAATGGTGTTACGATTAGTATTCTGTAGTGCCACGACGAAACCTAAGGCCTCCTTGTGACCGGCCGGCACATGGTAGTGCTGTTGGGCACGCGCTGGTATCGAGGTTGCTAGTCATGGCCCATTATGGAACTACAGCGATGTGGGCTTACTTATCAATTATGCTTTATATTGATTATGTTACATTGATCATGAGTTTATGGGATCTATACTACCTTGTTGCTATGCTTGCGGAGTTTGACATGGACTCACTCTTGCTATTCCCCACACTCTAGACTTTAGAAAAGTTGCCTCAAAGATAGATGGTGTTATGGTGGAGTTCCTAGAAGACTGATAGAAGTGCTAGACATATGTTACCCCCAGTCAGCCGTCCCTGAGAAGAATGGAGCCTGAAGTTTAGTCACCGTTCCACGATACTCTGATGTAAGTGTTAATATAGCTATGTATACGTTATATAATAACATTGTTTCTGATACTTTTTCATTCTAACATATGTGTGGACTTCCTGGGCACACATATGATTAGCCTAGTTTTGTTCTTTAGAAAACCGGGTGTGACAATGGTTAATAATTGACATTAAGGAGCATCAACAAGTTCCCCCAAGCTTACCCTTTGCTAGTCCCTAAGCAAAGCTAATCTCAACAATGGATTAGGAGTTGCTTCAATGCTTTCATGCCTCAAAAGTACACATGCGTTCAAACAAGAATTCTCCTCTGGATTAGAGCAAACTATTCTAACTTCAAACTTACCCATTACCTTCAAATATGGAGCTTTTGGCCTTCACTTGGGTCTTGATTAATTGAAAGACAGAACAATCAAGTCAAGCGCTGCGTCTCGAGTTCTTTGATCAACCTTCATTCTAGGTTTTTGTAGATTTTTGAAATAAAACTCGGAGATTCCTTTTGTATGACCCTTTCTGGTTTCTCATATGTGATATTTGTGGATTCTCACCCAGGCAGTGATGGTGTTTTGCCTTCTCTCTTTTACTTAGAATATGTGGTATTTTTGGAATAAGACAGAGTAGCATCATGCCTCCTCTCTCTCACCCTATAACTAATAAGCTTATATGGAGCTAAGGGTGGTTCAAGGATGTAGCATACTTACCTTTCATGTATTGCCCAGTCAAAACCGGGATCCTCAGAGGGGAGATCATACCCTTAGATCAAGATGTACACGTGTGTGGAAATATTTGGTGGCTAACCTAATTCTACTTTGCTCCTAGAGAGACTGCCACCAACTGAAAAATTTATGAAGAACTTTGTTGTGGAGGTCTTAGGATATCTTCTTTCTCCTTTCTTTGATGACAAAGATGAACTTCTAGACATAGAGATCATAGACTTCTCTTTTCTCACTCTTTTTCTTCTTCTTCTTCTTCTTCTTCTTTTTTTCTCTTTTTTTCTTTTGTTTTATTTCTTTTTCTTCATTTTTTACAAAGGATCTCCTGTCTCTTATTTATGATACAATGAACTTAGAGAAATCACAATCTTGGAGCATTTATTTAGAAACCTAACAATCTTTTTGGATCCTCTCCTAGTGTAGAAGATAGATTTTTGGGTGGAAAAGGCATGTTTTTGCATACTCCTAGGGTAGGAGCAGCATACATATGTGGGTGTAAGTGATCTTGATCTTGGGAGCATGACCATCCTCTCAACAAGGGTCTCACACGGGTTAACCAAACTCAATGCAAAGCAAGCAGCCTATGAACTGGTTTTCCTATTCTAGCAAGCATGTATATATGGCTATGGTAGGAATTAAAGCTCTTGTGATACAGGAACTCATCATGTGGTGATTTTAGGTTTTTCAAAAGATAAATCTCCAGAACTCAAGTGTCACTAGGAACAAGATAAACAGTAGCTCAGACCTTCTCATATCATATCCGTCCATCACTTAGACTTAGATCAAGCATTTGCTACCCACAAGTTTCAAGTTCAGAGTAAATCTTAGGTCAAAACAACCATTTCCAAAACTCAAGAGAGTTCGAGGTTGAAAACTAGGCACTTGAAAGGAATTACGGCAGAGCAACTATTCATCATTTCCATAACAAAGATTATCCTGAGTGCTCTTTATTTACAAACTAATTCAAGCAAACTAGACAACACTAACTACCATACGTGATTACGAAATAACACAAAATAGAACAAATACTAGACTAGATAAAGTAGACACAATAAAAAATCCATAAAAATATGTCTCCTGACTTTAATTATATAAGTGTGAACCTTCATGTGCTCACATATTTTTTATTTTTGGATTAATTTATGTAACAAGAAAAATTTAAGAGGGTAATGATACTTACCTGGATACACGGGGTGCCTTCCCCCAAGCTGAATGTTGACATCGTCGTTCGATCTTGCAATGTAGCAGACTGGCAGTGGAAATGTACTTCCTCTACAGAGCATTGATTGATGTTGATGAATGATGAGACAGTGCTCTTAACAGTGGATAGAACATCCACTTGCTTGTCAACTCTTCTTGGTTCTTTGAATCCTATGAAACTCAAATAGACAACAAAACTTGTGGAACAGGTTAAGCGTTAGTGGTTGGCCACTTAAGCCTCAATTGTCCAAAGCCTTTCTTCTAGGCAGAGTTTCAGTGGGATTTCTTTCTCAATATTTTTATATTTTCTATGATGCAAGAGAAAATGCAATAGGACGAATGCATGCATATTTATTTTTATTTTTATTTTTGTGCCACCACGGTGAATATTCCTATGGGTTCTTACACACCACAAAATTATTCACACGGGACTTTAGGATTTATGATGCAACAAATAAATATTTTTATTTTCTTTTTATAATGCAATGCTAATGTAGAAAAGTAAATATGCTAAAAGAAAATGATTATACAGAAAAGCCAATATTCATTCCTTAGGTGAATCATCTGGTCCCAGAGGTGGAGACCTTGATAACTGCACCTCTTGATATGGTGTTACCCATGTTCTTCGTTCATCCAGTAGCTATTTGAAATGAAGCATTAATTGTGGAAGCTAGCAGCATCTTGCTCAGTGTGCATGTTCTTATAGATCCAGGACCTTCACTTTGTAGAATTTGGGAGAGTTGACCAACTCATCCATGTTTTGTTCAAAGTGTGTCCTACTCATAAAGACAAGGTAGAGATCAAGTGCATGGGCTCTGTTGGTGAAAAAATACCAACAGAACCAAAAGTTTTGTTCGTTCTTCTCTAACCATAGGCATGGTGAACAAGATAAAGTTGAAGTCCATGACATGGGTGATAAGATCAGAAGATGAGCATGAAAGTTGCATTTTAAAAATATTTGACAGATCAGATTGCTTAACCCATGGAAGGATTGTCTATTTATGTGTATCCTTCTTTGTATCATCTTCCAAAGGTTGAATAAGCAACATTTCAGCTCATTTTGTTAAGACAGTGAGATCAAGAGAGTGAAGCTAAGAACAAAGATTAAAGAACTGGACATGTTAAGTTGATCAGGTTGGATCAAGTGAAGTCGCAACTTAAACATGTTTGGTTCTTTATTTATGTGCATAAGAGGATCAAGAAAAGTTTTTTTGAATAGTGATTATGTACCTTAAGATTTTACCTTTTGTCATTAAAGAGTGATGGTACCGAAACACCTTGTGGAACTCTTGCCAGCTGGTTGTGCCCATGAATGGTTTGTCTTCTCTTGCTTATCTCACAGTGTGCCTGAGTGATGGGAGCTTGAGAGGAGGAAGAGCTAGATTGGATCATCTTTAGAGGGATTGGCCTTCCTTCTCTGTTCTTCGACCTTATCAGTGAGGGCAAGATTTCTCTCTTGTATTTGGCTTGCCCCTTCTGTTGCACTCCTTCTTTGATCTCATCATCTTTTTGTTCTCCTGATCTTGACATTCTTGACAGTCCTTGTGCTCCCTTCATTGTCTTGAGGGTTTCTCCATGGTGGTCTTTGTCTTGAAGGGGCTTGGTGGAGATTTGTTCACCTTCTTCCATGGAGTGAGTGTAGATCTTATTTTGTGGCATTTGTCTTCTTGTTCCATGGATCTCTCCATGATGCGTGAGCTGTGTTTCCCTTGTGCAAGGTTGTTAAAGTTCATGTATCTCTTTCTCTCCATGTGAGTTCATCTCAGGACTTCCTAGTTTGACTTTTGAAAGTTTTTCCTTGTGCTTGTTATTCCTTCATTCCTTTTGCTCTAGACCTGGAAAGGTTAGTGACAAGAATACATGAAGGAATATTTTTACAATTATATCTCTATGCTCATTTCACAAGGGCAGCATAGTAGAAAGGTGAACACTTGTGTTAGGACATGCTTGTTTTAGGACACTAATCTTGTCCTTGGGAAACCTTCAAAATGTTTTTGGTGAAGTGGTTTTCCCTCCAACACCAACCTTAAGAGCACAACGAGATCTACAATATTTATGATAAACATATGCATCGACAACCACCCTTTTGAATTTTTTGTAAATAGAAAGAGTGAGGGGGTTGGAGATCTTGAATGTGGAAAGGTTGGAGAGACCAATTGAATTGGGAGATGTCTCATATGAGCATCATTTTAATGAGATGGTTAAGGAATATATTTCATTCTCATTGATGTTATCTTCGCCTCCAATCTAAATGTTCAAAATTTTGCTTGGATTGGTGATTCTTGAATTGGTCTTGTCTAGGGTTTCCTCTATGGATGGATAATCCTTGTCTTCAAAGGGAGTTAAAGACTCACCATTTGAAACTAAGCCAAGGTTGGATTCCATTAAGGCTTCTTCCTTGTCCATCCATGCTACACATTCCTGCCAATGTCGTAGCATCTCTTCATCATACATGTGGTCTATATGACTCCTATGGTTTGATTGTCTTAGTGGATTTCTAGGATCATTATGAGACTTAGGAGAGAGAGCATACGAGGAATCATCGGGGTTAAGGATGGATTGAAAATGGGTTGAGATAAGTTATCTAATGCGGGCATAGAAGGGGAGAAGATAGAATAATTTCCAAAATTGCTTGGCTCTCCTTCTATGGCATCGCTAGACATGCCATCTTTGTATTTATTCCAATGTGCTCTACAGGGGAAAGGTAGTTGAGAACACTTTTTTTCTAGATGCCATTTTATATAGATTCACAAACATCTTACAAAACTGGAAGTCTAAGCTATCATCATTACGCTGGGGTTTTGATGGTGTCACACCCGGTTTTCTAAAGAACAAAACCAGGCTAATCATATGTGTGCCCAGGAAGTCCACACATATGACAGAATGAAAAAGTATCAGAAACAATGTTATTATATAATGTATACATAGCTATATTAACACTTACATCAGAGTATCGCGAAACAGTGACTAAACTTCAGGCTCCATTCTTCTCAAGGACGGCTGACTGGGGGTAACATATGCCTAGCACTTCTACTAGTCTTCTGGAAACTCTACTACACCTTTGTCCTTCTTCCGAGTAGCATCTTACTACACACTAGAGTGTGGGGGAAATAGCAAGAGTGAGTCCATGTCGAACTCAACAAGTATAACACAGGGTTCATGAGGCACAAAAGGCTAGACACTGTTTGACTACGTTTAGCTTTTATTTATCATATATTTAGCAATTGTGTAGCATCAAGGTAATTCTCTTCTCGTTAATGAACCAATGATCAATTGTAATAAGGATAATGAATAGCATTAACATGAGCATAATAATAACAACAGTAATTAAGCATGATATAACAGTTATGATCAACTATTCCGTAAGAATCCCCAAGGCCGCTCGTATCCGTGAGCACGACTAGTATACCAGTTTTTAACTCTACGCAGAGGTGTACACTTTCACTATGAGTCATAACTTCCAAATGCATGGGTTCGCGACTCCCCAAAACACCGGAAATCATATAAAGTCACTTAGAAGTTCGTCTAACAAGTTAGGGCCATTAGATTTCACTCGGCAGGCAGATGTAGAACCCCCCTTCCTAGTGGCACAACAACCGCAGCCTATACACACTAAGGATAGGGGCTCGCCCTACACCCAACGTGGCAAGCCATTCTTATGCCATTTAAGGTAACCTCTAACAAGCTAGAAAAGGTCCTTTAAGCAACTAAAGCCAGAGCCATATAGCCCTCACAGCTGTACTGTATATCCCGGTTATCACTTACAGATAAGTCCTTATGGAGAGTAACTAGAGCAACAACAATCAATACAACACAATGCTCTAGTCCCCTTTGTCAACAGTAATAAGATCATCTTAATAGTTGATTGCTTAACTCATTAGTCAAATTACAAGATCATTGTTCATAATTTAGCACTAGCAACAACTACCCAAGTGCATAACCCGTAGGTAACAAGGAATCAGGATATCAATCACTAAGTTATAATCTCTAAGGTTGCCAAGGAAAACACATGCACATGTATGATAATTTCAGTGAATAGGTAACAAGGATAGTCCCGTGTTATACTTGCCTTGATCAAAACTTTCTGAGTGATACTGCTGATCAGGCTCAAAGTAATACTCCTGATCGTCCAGATACTGCTCACCTTCTATACTCGATCATCATTCAACAACATACATGCATCCAATCAAACATACACGAAGCAAACAAAGAGATATAATTAAAACAGTACACCAACAGTAGCAAAACAATATAAAAAGTTTGTAAAACTCTTCTACACGTTACTACGATCACACATACGTAAAGATCACAAAATTCGGATTTAAAATGTGAAAGTTGTGAATTTTCTAAGATTTCCTATAGATAATTAATTACTTAAATATAAACTCGAAAATTAAATTTCTCAAACCTACTGTACAGCTATACTAACATGTAGAGCTCGCAAATACGAACCTAACGCAACTTGAACGGGTCAAATCGGAGTTAAAACAAAAATTTTATGCTCAAAACAAGATTAGTGGCAAAACTGTAAATAATATCATCTTCTACCTTGAGCTTGGAGGAGCTCCGGTCAGCCATGGTGGAACCTCGCCGGAGAGAAGCAAGATGAGATGGGAACTCGATGAAACAGCGATAGATTCGCGCAAACGGATATACCACAGTGTAGAGAACGACGAGGGCTGCCTCTTGGTGGTGGTGGCTAACGTCGGGACGCGACGGTTTGGCCGGAAAAGCATGTCGGAAGTTCGCCGGAACGCAAGCTGTAGATGCAGAACTTCGGCGAGAGGTGGAGGGAGCTACGAGCGGCGGCTCGCGATAAGGGTTGTACTTCTGAAATCAGGGCGTCGAGGGCTATGCCGGCATATATATAGTCGTAGGGTTTGGAAACTTTTCAGAATTTCTTAATTTCGGGATTATTTTAATTCCGCGAATAAAATAATTCCAGAAAATCTAGAATTACCTTTTTGGCCGCGAAAAATAGCCCGGAGCTCAGAAAAATCATGGGAAAAATCCTGGAGACTCTTGGAGAGATAAGGAACTCAAATAAATGAGTTTGGACTCATGAAAAGATTGATGAAGAGATCAAGGAAAAAGATTAAGCTCACGAAAATTGAAATTTTAAATGCAGAAAATGCCAAAAAAAAATTCCGATGAGAAGTAAACGTCATCCTATGGTATTTTTAAAAAATAAAAGCACTCACCAACACCAAAGACAAGCATGACACAAACACCACATTATCAAATTAATATGAAAAAGTTTAAAACCACAATTTTCTATATTTAAATTAGCAGCAAATTAACTTATCTAATAAATTTATTCAAATATTGAAATCATTTATTTTATTTAGTGTTTTTCATGCACAACCCAAAATAGGAAATTTTGGGTGTGACAAATCTACCCCACTTAACAAGAATCTCGTCCCGAGATTCGGAGAGACTTTAGAGAAAGATAAAGTTTGATATGCAAATCTTCACACTTCCCTGACCAACTCTTATCCAATGACGATGCCACAAACTCAAAACTAACTTTGTAAATGTCTCCTTTAGACCCTTACGATCCTTGTAAATGTTCTAACAGGTTACCACTCTAAGAAAGGATACCTGCGCTCGATAGGGACTTTGCAACCATGTAGATAGCTGATACGTCCAAGTGACAAAATAAAACATATAAACCTCCAACTTGTATCGTCTTTTAGTTCGGCAAACCCCCTTAAGAAGAGATCAAATAGAGAACACCAAAGGATAACTTGCATTTTTTTGAGTGATGACTACCATTATGTCCTTCTGGCATCCCAAAGAGATTCATGAGCACATACAAGAACAAGTAATCTACACTTCCTCGCGAGCAGAAAAATGGCAGTACAGAAATACAGTTATAACTCAAGTTCTACGAATTCAATGATATTGTAGCTTATACCGTTAGAAAGCTTATCAAATTTACTACAACTTTCTTATAGAACACTTCTCTAGATTCTACAGTTAAGGTAGTCGAAAACTGTGCATAACAGAAACTATTCAAGGTTGCTGACAACACAGATGCATCGCCTTGTGATTTTCATAACTCCCAAACCATAATATCTATCAGGGCGGTTCTTATGGTCAGAGAAAGATATTGAAGTCTACTATTATCCAGAATTTATTCATGATTTTTGGGCATCCAAAAATAGAGATATAAGCTAAGAAAGATAGATTGTTCTGAAAAGACAAGATAAGGTAGGAACAAGATTCAGAGAGACTAGAGAGATAGATGACACTAATCTTCAAGTCTTCATTCTTCTTTGATTTGTGTTGATGAGATACAAGACATAGATCGAGGATAGCCAAAAGATGACAAGAAAGATAAAGTTTGATCTTCAGTTCTTTGTACCTCGTCACTTGAGATTAATGATGGTAGCAGACACTACCCCACTTAACAAAGATTTTGTTCCACCTGGCAATATCATTGAAGGCAACACTTTCTCTAAGGCTTGCTGCTAATGATAAGTCCTTCACTTAAAACTTACTAAACATACTTGATATGGTGGTGATGTCATCTAAGTTTTCATGAAACTAACTATAGACTTCCAACATCTCCTTCCTATGTCGTCTATGCTAACTTGTATAGAGTATTTTGAATTGAATGTTGAACTCCCAACTGAATGATAGCTTGAAGTGAAGACCAGTCTTGACTAATACCTGAGCTTCTTGTAGACGAGCCAACAAAGCACTGATCCCAAATAAATAACACTAGCACATGAGTAGACTTCCAATCATAGAGATAACCACTTCTTCCAAGTGAAGCTCTAGGACATACGAAACATTCATCTTGCAACACTCACAACTTTGCTACCCCCCTTAAGAAAAAGAAACTAGGGGACAGCTAAGTAACTTGCATCTCCTTTTATACTAGATAACCATAATCATCTCTAATGTAAGATTCCAAGGCAAATCAATGAGATTCAAAGATATCCAATGATATATTCACTTATACAAGATAAGGAAGTAATGCAGAAAATTTCTGGGCGAATTCCAATTTTAGTAGTTCAGTAAATCTGACATATCTCGAGATACAGACATCCGATTAAGGTGATCTTTATATGGTTGGAAAGCTTACGAAATTATCTACGACTTTTATTCACAACACTTTTCCAGATTCTGTCAATAAGTTAGTCAAAAACTGAACTTAACCGAAACTATTTTAGGATTCCAGACTATGCAGTAACCTCAACTTAGAACAGGTATATCTCTTAGCTTAAAATAGATAAAAGGTAAGTCCAGTGGGTTTGGAAAGATACAGAAGTCTAGTTATTTCTAGTAAAATTTCATAAATTTCTCATGTCCATATCTTAAGATATAACAGAAACACTGCAGACTGCTATAGAAATCAGCATGCGGAGTATTACGTAAAACCTACCCCACTTAACATGGATCGAGCTACTCCTCAAGACTTATACCTTCCGAGCCACCTTTGAAACACGAGAACAAGGCAACACACAAGCAACACATTAAGCAAAACAAGCACACATCACATCATCGGTACTACACGTGCTTCTTCAACAATGGTGGTCATCCTAAATGGTAGATTATAGATGATGAAAAGCCATCGAACTTTAGAACAAGATGAGATTAATTTTTTTAAAAAAAATAACATAAAACAAAATCCAAGGGAGTAAGAAATAATAGCTCAAAGGAAGCTATCAAGGAAGGGATACAACAAGACAAGGAAGAGGAAATAGTCAAAATCAATGAGTCAAGGGATGACAAAATAGTTTTACAGTAAAATAAGTTTTATAATACGTCCAATGCTATTTGGCATACGTCCTACAGTCAACACCGCTCTGATACCACTCTGTCACACCCGGTTTTCTAAAGAACAAAACCAGGCTAATCATATGTGTGCCCAGGAAGTCCACACATATGTCAGAATGAAAAAGTATCAGAAACAATGTTATTATATAACGTATACATAGCTATATTAACACTTACATCAGAGTATCGTGGAACGGTGACTAAACTTCAGGCTCCATTCTTCTCAGGGACAGCTGACTGGGGGTAACATATGCCTAGCACTTCTAATAGTCTTCTAGAAACTCTACTACACCTTTGTCCTTCTTCCGAGTAGCATCTTACTACACACTAGAGTGTGGGGGAAATAGCAAGAGTGAGTCCATGTCGAACTCAACAAGTATAACACAGGGTTCATGAGGCACAAAAGGCTAGACACTGTTTGACTGCGTTTAGCTTTTATTTATCATATATTTAGCAATTGTGTAGCATCAAGGTAATTCTCTTCCCGTTAATGAACCAATGATCAATTGTAATAAGGATAATGAATAGCATTAACATGAGCATAATAATAACAACAGTAATTAAGCATGATATAACAGTTATGATCAGCTATTTCGTAAGAATCCCCAAGGCTGCTCGTATCCCTGAGCACGGCTAGTATACCAGTTTTTAACTCTGCGCAGAGGTGTACACTTTCACTGTGAGTCATAACTTCCAAACGCATGGGTTCGTGACTCCCTAAAACACCGGAAATCATATAAAGTCACTTAGAAGTTCGTCTAACAAGTTAGGGCCATTAGATTTCACTCGGCAGGCAGATGTAGAACCCCCCTTCCTAGTGGCACAACAACCGCAGCCTATACACACTAAGGATAGGGGCTCGCCCTACACCCAATGTGGCAAGCCATTCTTATGCCATTTAAGGTAACCTCTAACAAGCTAGAAAAGGTCCTTTAAGCAACTAAAGCCAGAGCCATATAGCCCTCACAGCTGTACTGTATATCCCAGTTATCACTTACAGATAAGTCCTTATGGAGAGTAACTAGAGCAACAACAATCAATACAACACAATGCTCTAGTCCCCTTTGTCAACAGTAATAAGATCATCTTAATAGTTGATTGCTTAACTCATTAGTCAAATTACAAGATCATTGTTCATAATTTAGCACTAGCAACAACTACCCAAGTGCATAACCCTTAGGTAACAAGGAATCAGGATATCAATCACTAAGTTATAATCTCTAAGGTTGCCAAGAAAAACACATGCACATGTATAATAATTTCAGTGAATTGGTAACAAGGATAGTCCCGTGTTATACTTGCCTTGATCAAAACTCTCTAAGTGATACCGCTGATCTGGCTCAAAGTAATACTCCTGATCGTCCAGATACTGCTCACCTTCTATACTCGATCATCAATCAACAACATACATGCATCCAATCAAACATACACGAAGCAAACAAAGAGATATAATTAAAACAATACACCAATAGTAGCAAAATAGTATAAAAAGTTTGTAAAACTCTTCTATATGTTACTACGATCACACAGACGTAAAGATCACGAAATTCGGATTTAAAACGTGAAAGTTATGAATTTTCTAAGATTTCCTATAGATAATTAATTACTTAAATATAAACTCGAAAATTAAATTTCTCGAACCTACTGTACAGCTATACTAACATGTAGAGCTCGCAAATACGAACCTAACGCAACTT
>CM039594.1:30356136-30381412 GCA_022457205.1 Saccharum spontaneum
AAAACCGCAAGAGAGCCATGCTTTCTCAAGGGCAAGGCTCGTCCTTGAGGCAGAAGACCGTGCAAGTAACCCCAAGAATTCCGGGATATGAAGCACCGAGACCCAAGTGGTTTGCACCTAAGCAATAGTAGTAGCGTGCACCCACACCAGCGACTAACAATGCCATTGGGTCATGCTATGATTGTGGTGGCTATGGCCACAACGCTCATGAGTGTCCTCGCATGAAGCAGCAGCAGGCCTACGCACCGCGTGCACAAGCTTCCAAGCACGTGCAGTGGTGTTCCAAAGAAAGCCCAGCTTAACTATGTGAGCACCGATGAAGCAACAACATATGATGGTGTGATTGTGGTAAGTTGAGCATCAACTCAATCTCAACATGAGTACTATTTGATTCATGAAAACAATCATGGAGAAACAATGTCCATATCACTTTTCAAAGTTTCCCATGCACCAGGTCAACATGTCCACAAAAGCTACAAGTTTGCACATTATCAACAAGTCCACAAAAGCTTTCTCGCAAAAAAAACATGTCTACAAAAGCTACAAAATGTGAAGAGATGCATAAAAGTTGTAAAGCATCTCATTTGAACACATTCATTCAAGGACTACCCTTGCGAACTGACCCCCTAGCTGGGGGTCGCCGTCGCCCTGCACCCTTGCCACCGTCTCCACCCTGTGATCGGGCGCCGCCACCACCACACACGGAAAGCCCTATAGTCGGGTAACGCCGCAGCTGCACGCGCCTAGCCCCACATGACCCCATGCTCCTAAAAAACGTCTACAAAAGCTTGCTAAAAAACCGTCTACAAAAGCTATAAAATGTCAGCATGTGCATAAACGTGGCAAGCATCTCATTCGAACACATTCATTCAAGGACTACCCTCGTGCACCGACCCCCTACCCGGGGGCCACCGCCACCCCGCGCCTTTCCCGCCGTCTCCACCCTGTGGTTAGGTGCCATAGCCGATGAGTGCGACCCGAGCCCTGCTGTCGGGCGCCACCACCACCGCACACGGGCCGAGGCCCACAGCCGGGCAACACCGCAGCTATGCGAGCCTAGCTCCACACCTGACGCCGTTGGATTCGCCCGGACCTCCCAGGCATGGAGCCACCCGTGAGAAAGCATGCATTTTTTTCCTTCTAGTTGGATGAGGAAGAGAGTGGAGATAAAGATAAGGAGCAATTTAGTATTTTCGCCTTCCTTTTTACATATTTTTGAAATTTTTAATTCATTTATTTCATGTCCATCTGACGGACATCTAAGCGAGAGGTAAACGGATAATTTATCTCAAGGTCAAAATCATAAAGTTACAAAAAACATTTGCAAAATCATAATTAAACTGATGGACAAGAGCAAGAACGGGAAACCTTCATCAATACCAAACAGAGCACGCAGGCAATGATCTCACCAACCCACCACAAAATTTCTCGTAAGTCGTAATCCTACCCGTGTACCAACCAGGTATTAGTTGCTTCCGCATTTGCTTCCCTGCTGGTGGAAGCAGGGTACATCATATTTGAATTGGATAAAGCACTCTTTACACAGCAATACCATATACAAATGTACCACAAACTTGCCGAAGCCTAGGTTGAGGTCATTTAGCACCCAGGACCCAGCTTGTCAAACTAGCACAATATACATGCCTAATTAGTCGTAACTCAACACAACCAGCACGCTAAGAAATACAAGCCTAGACACAAACCGGAAACCATTCGATGTAACACCAAAATACAAACCAATCAGCAGAACCCAATGCCTGGAAAACAATGAGGCATCAGTTTGTTAAATATACTGACAGACTACTCTATTGATTCCCATCCTAGTTTGGATAGATGTACATTGAAGACTGGAACTTCACATGGCCATTTACTCGCACAAAACATGCTTCTTATAAAGTGCAAGTATATCTTTCTTGTTTGGATTCTTCAGCTCTAGCAAATGCCATTTACTCGCTCAAAACATGCTTCTTATAAAGTGCAAGTATATCTTTCTTGTTTGGATTCTTCAGCTCTAGCAAATGCGCGCCAAATCCATGCTTAGTTAGCTCCTCTTTCAATTTAGCTATGGTGAACTTTTTGTAACCATCTGGATTGCCATCTTTTACATCCGTGCTGACTGTAACGCTGTCTTCTCTCATATGAACGGAACCACCACCCTCAGTTTGGACAGGCTTCAATGGGGTAGTGTTGCTTTTGGTTCTTTTTCTGCTCCTCTCTGGAGGATCAATGTCCATATCTTGGATAGAATCCAGACGTACTTCATTATCTCTCAACCTTTTGCCATAGGTAGTGGTCCGGAGCTTGCTATCTAGTGCAGTCTCAACAAGACGAATCGATGTCAGCTCCTGATGGAGTATATCAAGTTTACCTTGGGCAGATTGTAGCTGTACAGATAAGGCCTCTGCACGCTTATTGGCTTCAGCTCTAGCTAAACGTTCCGTTGCCAACAGACTCTCAAGGACATGAACGGTGCTGGACCTTTGTTCGTTGCTACGGCTCAGTAAATCATCCATTTCTTTCTCCCGCTCAGCAACCCTACTCTCAAGCAAGGTAACATTGGACCAGGCATCAGATTCAGAATTACGCATTCTCTGAACTTCGCCAAATAGATTGACTTTTTCCTGCTCCAATCTGTCTACCTGTCTTTGAACTCTCTCTATAACTGCTACCTTTTCCATCGATAACCGCTGTGCCTCATCCTTCTCTTTCTGGGATGCAATAGCCTCTGTTCGAGCTGCATCAGCCAACTCAATAGCCTTCTTCACATCCCTTTCTGCAGACTTGTATCTTTGTTCAGCCTCATCATATTTCTTACATTCAGATAAGAACTTCTCTTGAAGATGGTTTTTTTCTTGTTCAAGCATTCTAGCTTGTTTTTCATATGATACTGCTCTGTCTCTCAGAAACTCTAACTTGCTTGTTAGTTCTTTGATTTCATCCTTCAAGCATGCAGTTTCCTTGTTATGGCCCTGTGTTTTTGATTCCGCAACCTGAATAATGTTCAACCATTATAAACTACCCTTCACATTTCAGAATGCATCAATTTAAGGGAAAATTGAAATAACAGAAAAGTCATCACTACCAGCAAGCGCTCAGTCAATACACTTTCTTCACTCTCCGCTTCTCTAATCTTTGCAACTAATTTCCGTATTTCCTCTTCCTGTCAGTAACGAGATGTTACATACATGAAACATCATAACAAAAGGCATCAAACAGGTAAAAAATGAGAGATTAGAGAGAGAGAGAACCTTTTCCTCCAAATGTGAGGCAAATTCTGCCCTTATAGCACTTTCCCTTTCTTGTGCAATTTTGTTAATTTGTTCTTGCACTGATGCGAGTCTCTCCAATGCAGTTTTAGCCTGCACAGCAGCCATTTCGTATTTCTTCTTCCATTCTGCAGCCTCATCTTGAGCAGAGGCTGCCTGTTCCCGAGCTGCTCCCAACTTTCCTTCTGCAGAGCTATGTCTAGACTCAAGAGATGCCAACTGAGCGACAAATCTATCTTGTTCAGCCTTGTGCTGAGAAACAGATTGTTCATACTTCACCCTCCAATCAGTGCATTCATGTCGGACATGATCAAGTTCTTTAGATATGCTTACACAGCGTTCTTCTAATGTGCTACACTTGGTCCTCAGGTTTGCAAGATTACCACTAAGATCAGCAGTGGCTCTCTGCTTTTCACTTACAGCAGCTTCATAGCACTTTAGATATTCAGATTTGTGTGCCTCATTGGCCTCAAGTTGCTTCTTTAGAAGTTCTAGTTGGTCTTCATTTGACCGACATCTTAAAGTAAAGGAAGTCCTCTCTGATTCTGCTTCATTTATTAACTTCAAGCAGAGGTCCAATATAGGCCCTTCCAAACTGGAAGAAGCATATTATCAGATCCTTAGAGATGCTAATAAATTAATAAAACATTGAAACTCATAACAAAAAGTGCCAAGCTTCTCACAAACAATAAATGAAGGAGAATTGATGAAAACAATTGAGTAAAATGCTAGGTTATGAACAAAATGGCTCCAGCTGAATTTGTCGCAATTTATTACCGGATACCACAATCAGTTGAATATGCAATAGTGTAGCCATAGTGTCTATTATTAAATCACTATGATTCAATACGCAATTACAAAAAGGGTAAAGTCACAAACTAAAGTGTAAGAATCCATAAAATTATCACTTAGAAACAGTTCTGGTTTCATCTACAAACATAAAACCCCACAAGCTTTAAACTCACAAGAGACAACAGGTATCCCTATAGTAGAATCAAGAGTTCAATCAGAATATTGGAGAAGTAGGAATAACACAGAAAGAATACTTTGGACCACTTGTGAAAACAACAAAGGCTGGTAGCATAAAAAATTCAAAGTCGTCTCCAAACACACACACACACACACACACACACACACACACACACACACACACACATGCACACAACTAGTGACACAAACATAGGAAATTGTGCTCTTCTGAAAACAACTAAACCAAAAAGATCATAGGAATGAACATGAAATTTTTAAGGCTCGGAGGACAAACCACTGTCTTAGAAAGGCAGCAAGCATTCTCCATTTGGCTGGGCCAGTACAAGATGTTTCATATTCAGCAAGTGCAGTTTCGAGGACCTGCAGAATTATGTTATGTCAACATAAAAGAAATAAAGAATGAAACAACTGAAATGATAAGGTAGATCAGAAACTAGTAACCTAAATAACTAGTGACACAAAGAACACCAAAAAGTTTGTGCAGGGCTGCAATCTAACTAAGAGCCCTTGGTAACTAGGACAAAATAATGGATTTTCTTTCAATAGCCAGAACTCAAAACACAAGTTGCACACAAATATGCAAGCACAAAGAGAAGCAAACAGAAAACTGCGTCCCACTTGACTGTTATTGACAAAGACTAATCACAAGTTAGATTCAATCACTAGAGTCATGTACATCGTACTGATCAAATACCTGAGCCACAGCAGAAACTTTGACACCAGGAGCAGTGCATGCCGCTCGGATCTTCTTCTCCATGTTGTGTATTGCGTTTGAGCACTGCTTGTCAGCCTCTAAGAAAGCGTTCTTTTTATAATCCTGAACCAGCGCACAGTTGTAAATCAGTGCCCGTAAGCCACAAGAATAAAAAGAAATCATTAAGTCATTAGTGAAAGAAATACAAACTGAACAGCTAACATTATACTAGAGGAGTTGAGCAATATTTTCAACTAATGAGCTGTTTGGTGCGGAGGAATGTAACGCAAACGTAAATGATAATAAGCTGCATATGTTACCAGCGGGATGCAAGTTTGAACTAATTTCATTAACGTTTACGTTACTTTGGAACCAGCCAAACAGCACCTAAATAGTAAAACAGTTAACTATGCGTGAAATAAACCCCAACAATTTAAATATTAAATATGTCACACCTTAGCAATTTGGCATGAGTAATGGAGTTAAAACTCTTTGTCAGGTGGTTGGGCCTTGGAACCGAAGGTTCCATTATCACAATGGTTGGTAAGGGTTAACACAATGGAACAGTGAACATACAGTGCTCAAGCCCATCATTCTCCTCTACAAATCAACCGCTGCCACCTCCTACACTCCACTTTCTCCTCATATCATGCTGGATGGAACTCCCTCAAGTGGAGGGAATAAGAATCAGAGCCAGAGCCATGCCCCACTGGCTTCACGTCCACCACCAGACCCCAAGATTGATCACAAACTCTCCAATCTCCTTCCTCTAGCCAACATCCAGTATCTCTCTCTCAAGGCAATGCAAGGTCACCATGTTTTGACATTATGCATACTAGATACATAGGCAAAAACCTTTTACTAAACACGGTTTTTTATTGGCCCTATAATGCATAATCATACGAAAGAAGGTATACTATATACAACTTGAGAAACAACATCAAGTCTTTTCCTCAATGAGGTGAACAAGGTATCAATAAGTTTTTTTTTTCAGTGAACTTCAGTTAACATAGAATGTTTCTGCTTACTAACTGATTACTCTCATTTCGTTTGTTTGGACATGATACATTTTGAAGAATAAAATGTTTTAAGAGTGTGTGTGCTTTTTTTTTTTTGGGGGGGGGGGGGGGGGGGGAGCCCTGCTCCTGCTCACACCTGGTGAAAAATCACCGCGACCACAGCTCATAACAGAGCACATATTTAATTGCTCCTTAATCTGTGTTTAAGGTGCAATGCTCAACAAAAAACATTTTACTAAGGTTCACATAGAAATATAAATTAACACAAACTCAAGCTGAAAACTAACTTTCAAACACTAGCAACCAAAGATAACACACCTATATCGTGAAATATTAAGCTATGTTTTCTTTATGTAATCAACCGAGAGATAAGAATGAATTAGTTAACTTTCTACAGAAACTGTAAGCAACCAAAGATCACACAGCTATATCATGAAAAATCAGGGTCTACATAATTGCTACATGAAAATGGCAAGTCTACAGTGTACCTGAAATGCCTTTCTGCAGAAATTGTTAAGAATTTTCTCATAATGGGCACGTGAAGTACCAGTTCCAACAGCAGTAGTATTGTATGCATCAAGTGCCTTTCTTAAAGCAGCTTCATGTGCATCCCTTAAAGCATCCTAAATTTACAAAGTTAACAATTTGCAATGTACGAGGATGTGCTGCATAATTGACCTTTTAACTTACTTCTTCAGCTAATTTGCAGTGGCTGAAAGATGATATGTAAACCTCAGCAGCAGAATCATATGCTCTCCGGCATTCTGCTTCTTCTACGCTCTGCAGTCAAATATAGGAGGCAGCTAAACTCAAGGATGTACAAGGAGAGTATTTATTATTAAGAAAGTATCTGATATGATTGTAACCAACTCAACATGGACCACAGGTCCAATATTCTGTGATAAACATTGTATTTTCTTAATACTCTTTATCTAACAATAGCCTCATAACATACTACCTCTGTTCATTATAATGTCAAGAAGAGTTTTTTTTTTATATAAGAAGAGTTAATAATATCTTTATCTAACATTGATTCTCCACCAAGACAAATCTGCTGTTTCAATCAATATCCAGGATACTTTGACAGCAATAAATATTTGTCATGTGTTTCATTTGTGCCAGAAATTTTGCATAAAAGTATTCCCATTCCCATTGATACCCCAGTTCATTATACTTCCAAATGATGCACGACCAAATCTTCTCACCATTCTTATGGACACTGACACTTGTCTTTTTCGATGAACTGTTATTTTTACTACTCTCTGGTTTTGGTAATCATGTTTTGCTAGACTCATTGGTTTTATCTCTACCGTGCCCAAGCTTGTTTGAAACAAAGGCTTTGTTGTTGTTGTGTTTTCTTAAGCTTAAATTTGTGAAGCAAGTGACCATAGAAAAACAGTTGAGAGATAACATCGATCCAATGTTTTTAAGTCGTCCGACTAATCGCGATTAGTCGCGATTAGTCAGCCTTATCGGTCCCCCAGCTCCGATTATGGTCACCGATCAGGTCAGAGCGACTAGAAACATAGTCGTCCGATTAGTCGTCGACTAATCATGACTTATCGGACGATAAGGGCATGGACGACTAGTTGGCTGACTTCATTTTTATGTTGGGCTGGCATCTGGCCTGCTGGCCCATTAGACTCACTGTATTTTTGGCCCATTAGGGTTTCCCTTTATTAGCTTCCCAGTTCCCAGCTCCCACCCCTCTCCCTCCCGTGCATTCTGGGCAGCAGCCGCCACCTGCTTTCTGTTTCCCACTCGAACAGGCAGGAGTGGGTCTTCTCCATCTGCTCAGCTTCTCCAGCCATCGGTGGCTCAACTTCTCCAGCTTCAGGCGCCTCCACCCTCTTCGGCGACCAGCAGCAGGTGCCTCCTCCCTCTCCAGGCGCTAGGTACTTCGAAGATGAGCTCCTCGGCTGATGGTTAGTGTACCTCCATATTCTCTGTTTGTTGCTGTCAGCTATTCTTCTTCATTTCTTCTTGCTCCGAGCTCCTCCACACCACTGGATCTGTTTCTAGCTCTACTTTGGTTAGATTGCTGGCTGGCTGCTGCTTTTGTTGAAAACGAGCTGGCTGCTGCTTTTGTTGAAAATGAACTTGTTGTCATGTGTTGCTTTTGTGTTGTGTTGAACTATTAAAGTAGAAGTAATGAAGTATTGAACTTTAGTTTAATTGTGGCTGCTATATGGTACTATGGTAGTATGTTTTGCTGGTTTAATACTTTGTGCTTGTTTAATTATTTACATGATGTACTTCTGCTGCTCAGCTGCTCTAGTTACACTGTTATTTACAAGTACTTATTTCAATTCTTTTTTATTGCAGTTGCAGCAGCATATCAGCAAGAAATTGGAGTCTGGGACGTGGAGTTTTGGACACTTCAGAGATCAAACCTCACAAGTAAGTGTTTAAGTGATCAACTTATCATCCATGTTGTCTTAAGTATTGTTTTATGTAGCCTTAAACTACATACTATATAGTATGTTGGTCCTGGTACATACAGGACGACTATATGGACGACTAGGGTCGACTAGGCTCGACTAATCGAGCTTATCAACGACTAATCACGACTAATCACCTTATCGGTGCCATGGCGACTAGGTTCGATTAGACGATCTGAAAACATTGCATCGATCTAAAAAAACATGGTTCAATATGCATCAGTTTACATATTACAGACATGATAAGTGCCCAGGTGCATGGCTCAAGAGATAAAATACCTGCCAAGAGGATGAAATGGTAGGCACAGCTCCATTGTTTATTGCATCCAGGAAGGACTGTGTAACACCAGCTAGTACTGGTCCTGTCATGATTGTACCAGCAACTTGCTTAGGCCTTGTCCTCTCAAAAATAAACCTTGTTAATTCGTCCAGTCCAGCTTGAAACTCAGGGCGCAATTTCTCAAGCTGGTAAAACGTTTCCAATTTGAAATGCGTCAAATGAGGAACATATTATTGCAGTGATATGCATACTTCCATAAAGAAAACACAAGAGAATGGGGCTTACAGGGATTTGATCAAGACGTTGCATAATGAAAATACAAGAGAATGGAGCTTACTGGGATTTGATCAAGACGTTGAAGTTCATTTTCACTGTTCAATGGGCGCACCAGTGTGAAACATTCTCTATCAGGGAAAAGGGCACGGATGGACTCACGGATCTAAGACAATTTGCATATGAAATTGAAATTGTAAATAGCAATGCAAACAGAATAAAATAAAAGGCACATCTACAAAATCCAAAAGAATAGAAACCACTATACGAATTTCAAATCAATTGGAATATACTATGACAGAATACCTCATTCTTTGAAGATATGTCCTTTCCTCTGCCTTCAAGAGGCCTCAGTGCAATTTCCAGGTAATCTCGTGGAGTTATCTTTCTACCATTCTCCATTAAATCTAGATAGAAATCCTAACAAAGTGATATCTTGTTAAGACTGGGGAAAAACTCTTTTGGTAGTTTATCAAAGAAATACATAATAACAACATTATCAAAATCAGGGAACCAGTTACCCTCAGTAGCCAGATGAAAATAGGTGAAAACTGCCCAAGTTCAGATGCAGTAGACCTCCCACCATTTGCCCTCACACGGATATGCTTGGTCATTTCAGTAACAAGTGAAAGGCGATCAAGGGCTGCCTCATCTATACCACCCATCTGCAAGGGACAATAAGAAATATTTTTTATTCCCTTGAACATGTTCAATGAAACAGATTAATCACATTGCAAAGTTTTTTTGTCATATTCATGTGCTCACATTGTCGCGTTATCATATATTTCAAAATATAAGGATAGATACTATTTCTAGCCATTAGATCGCCTACATAAAATGGTTCATATTCTGCCACCTTGGCGAATATAAGCCACCGTTGTTTTAAATTAAACAAGATATATATCCTTATTTTCCTCCTAGCAATGATCACAATGACCAATTATTTTCCTTCTCACATACATTAGTCAGGCCATTGATATCATCACAGATCAAGAAGCCCATCTAGCCTAATAAACAATACAGAGATGAGACATCTGATTGACAGCATATTTTGCTGAACAAGACAGTTGTCTGAATTTATTTGCCACCCACCTACTCCCTGCGTCCTTTATATCTGTCGCCGTTGGTGTGCATGCCACAAGTTTGACTCTATAGAAAATGCGTGCAACATTTGTATCTCCAAATAAATTTATTAAAAAACTAGATTCAAAGATCTTTCCAATGATACTAATTATGTACTATAAATATCAATATTTTTTAATACAAATTTAGTCAGTTTTTTCTTGGGAAGTGCAAACAACAGATGTTTAGGGACGGAGGGAGTACTTTCTGGTGAAACATAGTTGGAAGGTGAAACATAGTTGGAAGGGCATAAAAGCTGTTTGATGTAGATAACCACATACACAAAGCCCATTTCCTTTTCTTATTTGTATTCGAACTTCTTTTGATGATGCTAGTGTTATTGTTGTAATGGCCATATGTTATCAATTAATGTAAGTGCAAACATGAAACAGTTCCAACATTATTAGGGATGAACTCGAGACAAATCTCCAACAAAAGGGTTGGAAAGAAGAAATCATTGCTCACACCTGATTATATATGAACATGCTTGATAGTAGGACTGCCAATGAGAATATCTGAATGCTGTAAGTGCCCTGTAAAAGAGGAAAAAATGCCACCAATGGTTAGTGTTTATCCAGTTTGAGGGGAAAAAAGTGCCCTGTAAAAGAGGGAAAAAAACTGCATGGAAATGAAATGAGATCATTGAGGTACGTCATACCGTCTGATCATAGGCATCGATGCCCTCGCTGTCAAGTAGCAAAAGACTATATTCAGTTCTGTCAAGAGCAGTTCTCTTTATTGGGGCACTCCACATCCAAAGGCCCTTGGTGCAGGGACGATGAGTACTTGCCACTTGAAACCCGCTACTTCTTCCTAGAAGCTATCACAAGCCCAGAAATAAACCAAATTCCTCAGGGTTTTTCCACTTTTGGAAAAAAATTAACAGATCTTAATAGTGGGATAATTTTATTTTATTAAACATAATCTAGATGATACATACATAAAAAAAAGCAAGTTTAAAACATCAAACTACTGTTGTTTTGTAACAGATTATTATGCCAAGAACCCAAATGATACAGCTCAGCTATCATTTTGCAACCATGTACATCTATACAAAATCATGTCACCATATATAAAAGAGCATCCTTTAACTAGAGCTTATCAACTTAAATCACAATTGAACAAAGTCACCATGTTATGTTTCAAAAACAGAAAGTCACCATGTTATTATTTCTCCTATTTCTGTCAATGTTCCTATCCTTACAGCTCCATATCCGGACATGAACAAATGGTCCATGTCCACTTGAGCAGGCAATGTGCCAAATTTCATACCAAATATCCACAGGAGAAATTATTTATCACAACACTATGGTGATAGGCATTGTTATAAGGTTTTCCTTTCAATAGCAATTCCAGAAAGTGAACTAATAACCATCTTGTGAGTTAACTGTAGGGTTGTCAGTTGCGAGTCCAGCACTTTGACCGAAACTGATTAATTAAAAGAGGACGTGCAAAAAAACACCAGGACAGCATATAGAGAAGTGCAGAAATACTAGAGGAAAAATTTTTGGTTTCCACCATCCATCACTTTGCAATTTTTTTCTGATGGTCTGTAATTTGCAAAACCCACAAAATTTTCATGTTTCCTTCGAGCTCCAAATGGAACTGAAATCATGCCAAACCAGCTTTCGACCACGGCGAGAGAGGGAAGGCGAACCTGGTTAAGGATGAAGCTCTTCCCCTGGCGCGCGCGGCCGCAGACAGAGACGACCCCGACGGGTCCCTTGACGAGCTGCAGCGCGGCCACGGCCTCTGGGTCCATCCGGAACCGGCCGCGCTCGTCGCAGTACACCAGCCGAAGTGGCCGGCCGCCCCCGCCTTCGCCGCCCGCCTCCGCCGCGAACGGCGAGCGCGGCGACGATGCCGACGCCGGGATCCACCGCGAGCGCGGGGTCCCTGTGGCCCCCGCTGCAGCGGAGGACGAGGACGGGGACGCGTCGCCCCGGCGGCCACGGTCCTTAGACGAGCCGCGGAGACCTAGCATCTGCATCATCGCGGCCTGGTAAGGGAGGTGGAGGGGCGACTGGGCTGCTTCGTCTAGGGTTTGGGATTTTTTGACGGAAGGGGGAGTGGTGCTGGCGCAGTCGCGCTTCCCAAGCAGGGGGCTTTGTTTAAACGTAGGGTGTAAAATTGAGGGTGCCAGGTCGGTTGTTACGTTAGAGCGTCGTACGGGAGCGTTTTTGACAGTATTTTGACAATAATAATAAAATATAAATTATAGAAATTCTCAGTACTTCGCAAGACGAATTTATTAAACCAAATTAAACTATCATTAGTATATATTTACTGTAGCATTATATTGTCAAATCATGGACTAATTACGCTTAAAAGATTCATCTCACAAATTAGACGCAATTTGTGCAATTAGTTATTGTTTTTAGTCTATATTTCAAATTCCATGTATGTGTCAAACATTTGATGGGATAGGGATTAAACTTCGTAAAAAAAAACTAAACAAGGCCTCACGCTCCTTCAACTCTGGCTTCCGCCATTGCACATACCTTTACGTCAGTTGTCTTTTTGGGGTTTTTTTAACACGGAAATAAGTGCTTCCATCATAGTACATTGGTTTAAGGCTTATCACCGGAAATCAGGGCCTGTTTAGATCGAAGAAGTTAGAAAAATTTGGAATGTAGCATTTCGTTTGTATTTAACAATTATTGTTCAATTAAGACTAACTAGGTTCAAAAGATTCATCTCGTGATTTACAATTAAACTATGCAATTTGTTATTTTTTATCTACATTTACTGCTCCATGCATGCGTCCAAACATTGATGTGATAGAGAGAGAGTGAAAAAATTCTAACTTTTAGAGGTGATCTAAACAAGGCCCAGGTGAGATACAAAGTTCAGTGCATGGTCCAAAAAAATAAGTTTGAATCATCTACTGCCAAACCTGCACCAAAGGTAGCTAAACTATTAGCTACTTCATCCCAATTTATAAGTCATT
Source organism: Saccharum spontaneum (assembly GCA_022457205.1). Taxonomy (NCBI): domain Eukaryota; kingdom Viridiplantae; phylum Streptophyta; class Magnoliopsida; order Poales; family Poaceae; genus Saccharum; species Saccharum spontaneum. Next base: position 30,369,172 of record CM039594.1, read on the forward strand.
GCAAAAATCTTGAAGAGTAAAAGTATCTTATGTTTAACTAAATTTAAGCCTTATTTAGTTCCTCCCTTAAAGTTTAGTCCCTATCACATCGTATGTTTAAATATAGACTAAAAAATAATTAATTGCACAAATTGCGACTAATTTGTGAGACGAATTTTTTAAACCTAATTATTTCATGATTTGAAAATGTGTTGCTACAGTAAATATGTGTTAATGACGAATTAATTCGGTTTAATAAATTCGTTTCGTGGATTCTTAGGACTTCTATAATTTGTTTTATTATTACTATCTGAACACTCGATGTGACACCTCAATATGACACCCCTAAACTTTAGCCCTGGATTTAAACACCCCCTTATATAATAAGATAATAACATTTATGACACCAGCTAAGTACATTAAGTTCTTCATTAATTATAGTTTCATAATATATCTATTTGATTTCATATATCTTTATAATTCTTTCTATAATTTTGGTCAAACTTGAGATACTTTGACTCTCCAAGATTCTTGGAATGACTTATAATTTGGATAGAGGGAGTACCTGATTAGTGATTACAACACCTGCTACAAGCTGAGACTAAACAATTTAAAAAATCATACATTAGTAAAATTCTAATTTGCCTCAACACAGCCCCACATAGACTCGTATCCAACGCTTTTGTCCTAAGCGCTTCACCAGGGTTTAAAGAATCTGTCTCTAGAATAATTTTGGGCATCCCCAGGTGCACTGCTCTCTACAGGATCTTTAGCCTAACAGGTGCTGTAGTTTTCCAACACCCACCTCAAGAACATGTCCATCCTCGTCTCTCATAAAAAAGCCCCATCCACTATTACCAGATTCTTGGAAGTAAGAGGCATCAAAATTAATCTTGTAGCATTCAGGCGGTGGTGGCTTCCATTTGGGAGTTTCTTTAACCTTGTCATCATGGACTAGGTCTGAATCTTTCCCAAAACCATTTGATGGTAACTAAGCTACAGATCTCGATAGTTGCCATGACAAGTGTAATGACCCGATTCATTACAATAGAGGCTCTTATTTTTACCATCAGTGAAGCACCTTATCGAGCCCTTGGAAGGACTTCGACGAACTAGAATCAAGGATCAAGTTGCTCAATTTGCCTGATGAAGCGATTCGCATCATGAGTCAACCCCCATTAATAGGAGTCAACCAAAGCTATTGAAGGTTGTAACACCCTAAAATTTGAAGAAAAGAAAAATAGGGAAAATATGGGTTCTATATTTATTTTTGTGAAGCATGCAATTATAGAATAAGAATAATTTTATAAATTTAAAATCAAATATAAGGGTAGAAACATGATTGAGCATTCATGCTGCTGCATTTGGAGTTTTGTGATGAGTGGTTTGAATCAAATTCAAATTTGATTTGAAAATCATTTGAAAAATGGATTTGAAAATTCGGAAAAAAAAGAAAAGAAAAGGAATTCTTTCTTCCAGGGCCGCCATTCCTCCCGCAGCCCACTGCCCCGGCCTGCTGGGCGGCCCATTCCTTCTCTTTTTTCCCCGCGCCCGTCTCCGGTTTCTTGGGCCGAGCCCAAGCCGCGGCCAGCCAGCCCAGCTTCGCGCGCGCGTGGTCGTGTTCCGCCCGTGCCGCTGACGTGCCGGACCCACTGGTCAGCGGCCATCTTCCTTTCCTTCTTCTTCCTTCGGTCCTTTCCGAAATCGAACACCGCCGCCTTCCTCTCTCTACCCGGTACGGTGAATCGAATCCTCCTCGAATCTCCCTCCCTTCCATAGTTAGCGACACCCCCGAGCTATAAAACGGAGCCCCCGCACCCTTCCGCCCTCATTCCAACCCTCTGGGGCAGCCGTAGCCGTCTAGCGCCGCCACCGCAAGCACCACCGCCTCCACCGTCCGCCATCCCGAGCACGCCGCCGTCCTCGTCCATCCCTCGCCTTCGTTTTTGTCCGGGGTGAGTTCGCCGTGCTCCAAGCTTTCTCCCGATGCTCTCCTTTCGTCAAATGGTGGCCGGAGCCGTGTTCTAGCGTTCTCCGACGATGGCGCCGCCGCGGGGAGTCGCCGGCGGTTGAAGTCCGGTCGGAGCGCCGCCCGATCTCTCCACCGTCAGATCTGGACCGTCGGATCTAGATCGGATGGTCAAGATTATAACATACCGGTTCGGCGGTTAATTTTGCTAAAGAGCCCCTGCGGTTTTGCCTTTTTGAACCCGCGGTCCAAAGCGTATTCTGGAAAAATACGTTTTTAATAAAAGAAAACGTAATTCGTTTCGGAAAAAGAAAAATACGCTTTCTGATATTTACAGTTTTGCCACTGAGATTGTTTTAGCCGTAGAATCTTCGTTTTAATTCCGATTTGATCCATTCAAATTGCGTTAGATTCATATTTGCGAGCTCTATCTAATGGTGTAACTGTACAGTAGGTTTAGATTAATTTATTTTCGAGTTTTAATTAAAGTATTTATTTTTCTATAGGAAATCTTCGGAAATTCATAACTTTGTCGTTTTAGATCCGTTTTTCGTGATCTTCGCGTCTGTGTGATCCTAGCGAGTTGTAGATTCATTTTAAAGACTTTTTATTTTATTTTCTTACTGTTGGTGTATTGTTCTAATTATAGTCTTGTTTGTCTATGCATGATTGCCTCTGGATGTGTGTTGTTGATAATGGTTGATCGAGTATAGACGGTGAGCAATTCGTTGGAGATCAAGAGCCTTACTTCGAGCAAGATCTTCAGGACCAGTTTGAGCAAGGCAAGTATAGCATGGGATTATCCTTGTTGTCCTATTCACCTTATACAATTAAAGTCATTATGCATTTATTCCTTGTTAAGGATGACTTAGTGATTGATTCTATACCTTGGTACCTATTATGATACATTGATTAGTATGGCTAGTGCTTAAACATGGACTATGATCATGTAAATTGATTAGAGGAATATGCAATAAACATTAAAATATGATTTTGATTCTTGTTTAAAGGGGGTTAGAGCATGTGTGTTGTTTTGATGCTCTAATTGCTCTCCATAAGGACTCATCTATAAGCGACAATCCGGGATTTACAGTACAACTGTGAGGGCTATATGGCTCTGGCTTTAGTCATATAGAAGGACCTTTTCTAGCTTGTTAGAGGTAACCTTTTTGGCGTAAGAATGGCTTGACGAATCGGGTATAGTGCGGCCTCTGTCCTTATGTGTATAGGCTGCGCGTCATTGTGCCATTTGGAAGGGGGGCTCTACATCTGTTTGCCGAGTGAATCTAATGGCCCTAACTTGTTAGACGAACCTTTGAAAGACTTCATAGTGTTTACCCTGCCTGCTCACCTTGGTAGTGTTTTGGGAGTAATTAACCCGGGCATTTGGGTAACACGACTCACAGTGAAAGTGTATGACCTCTGCAGAGTGTAGAACTGTTATAACAGCCGTGCTCACGGTCACGAGTGGCCTTGGACCCTTATGGAATAGTTGATTAATTGTTTATGTTTATGTTTTTGCTATTCATTAATCATTTCACATGGATCATATGTTTATTGTTTACATTGAGACCTATTGATGCTATTGATATGCTAAAATCATGTTAACTAAAAGCTACATGCTGATAAACCCATGATTATGCCTATTTGAGCCTCATGAACCCCATGTTACACTTGTTGAGTACGAGATGTACTTACGCTTGTTTATTTCTCTTATTTGGATAAAAATCCCGGATGGGTAACAGATGGAGGTAATAGCGACTACTACGCCTACTTCCCTGAGGATTACTAGTCTTGCTGTCAACCAGTCAATGTACCTGTGACTGGAGCTACCACGAGAGAGATTTTTATTTATACTTCCGCTACATTTGTGTTAAGACTATGTGTTTTAATATCGTGATGTAATAACATTTGCCATGATACTTCTGTTATAATTTGTGAACTTATGTGTGATTGATCTCTGGGCGCACATAAGGGTAAGCATTCCATTTGGTCGATAAATGGGTGTGACAAATTGGTATCAGAGCTCTTGTTGACTGTAGGACGCAAGCCTAGTTAGCAATGGTCGAAGTAGTGTCATCTTTACACTATTTTTATGCTCACTATCTTGCTCTTGTTATTTGATAAATTTTTATGCTTCTTATGTCTCATTCTATTACGAAATTTTGCCTCTATTCTAACTTCATCTAAAAATTCTGTAGATGACTCGTGACCGTAAGACTGCCCGCATCAGCTTTGGAGGATACTACCCACCTCGCGCCCTGCTTGCAACTGAAGAGCCACAAGAGCCAGAACCTCAGGAGCAAGAGAAGACCCCTGTAGCACCAGTCCAAGCACCAGCACCTCCTGAGGAAGAGATTGAGCCTGAAGAAGATCCAGAAATCGTTGAGATTGAAGATGGTGAGGAAGAAGATAATGGAGGAGAACAACCCCCGTCTCCACCACATGAAGTTCCTGAAGATATGCCACCTCCTCCAATGGGGTGGACTGTGAGGATCTACCACAGGAATGGAGGGGATGCTGTCTCTCATATTCGCCTAGTGGGGATGCTCACTGCTTACTTCGCGGATTGGCATCCAGCTGTGGAGTACGTCTGCTGGGAGTACACTCATCCACTGGAGAGCACGTACTGGAAGGCAAGGGCAAGCATCTTTGCACACAAGCAAGACAAGGGGGCATATCAGCTGGACAGGATGTTCTCTCATGTGGGACATCGAGCTACCATTGAGGATAGCATTGAAGATGCTGCTTTTGAAGCATGTATGGGTCTTCGCTATCTTCGCTTTAACCTCATGAAGCATGACATCCATCGTTTCCTTCCTCGTGCACACCCCGAGCTTGGTTGGGCTATGACAGATCCAGTGCAGTTAGAGCCACTACCTCGGGTGATGGTGAACTTTGTCTATACATGATGGACAGGAAGCTGCAACTAGAAGAGATGGTGAGGACACAAGGGAAGACTATCAAGAGATGCCAAGCAACCATTGATGAGCTCCGAGCAAACCAAGGCTTGCCCAAGATCTACGAGAAGTTAGAGCATGAGCCACTTCCTTAGGAAGTAGGAGTCCTTTTATGTAATAAGAACGTTCCTAGTAACGTCAGTTGAGTCAGTCGCGTCTGTCGTGTGGTTTGAACTTTGGTGTGCTAGTTGCTTTATTATTATGCTTATGTGTGAGTTGGATCTTTGTTTGAGTGTCTGGACTTGTAGGCATGTCTACAAGTTCCATTATTAAGAATAATAAGTTTAATAGTCAAGGAATAATAGTTGGGTTTGATAGTATCTCGTTTCTGTCCTTGCTGTTTTCTGGAGCAGTCTCTGATGTTTCTGTTATAGTTTAAAAATGGTTCGTGCAACATTTATGAAATTTTTATGAGAGAAACTAGACTCAAGCATCTTTCAAATGCCACTGGAATCACCTTTTTATCTAATCTGGTTCGAGAGATATAATTTTCACAAGTTAAAGTTTCTGCACAGTCTGGAATCTGGAACAGTTTCTGTTGCGCCTTATTTTTCATAGACTTAACAACAGAATCTGGTCTTGAGGTCTGAATAGAAATTGTGGATAATTTCATAAGCTTTCCAACCATATAAAGCACGCCTCTTTTGGACTTCTGTAGCCCGAGATATGATTGAAATACTGAACTGTCAATATTGCTACTCGTCCAGAAAACTTTCAGATCTCATTCTTAATCTTATAAGTGGTTGATAACCTGGATTTCTTAAAGTTTGCATGTTTATGGGTGGCAGATGGCCGAAAGAGGAAGAGGCAGAGGTCGTGGCAACATTCCCCCGAATCCACCACCACCACCGCCACCAACTATTGAGCAATTGCTGGCAGTACAGACGCAGTTGATGCAACAACTGGTGCAGAATCAGCAGAATCAGCCAGTTGCTGGAGTTCAACCACGTGATAAGCGTGGTGAATTTTTGAAGGGTCGTCCCCCAGTGTTCACACATGCTGCTGATCCTTTGGAGGCCGATGATTGGCTTCGTGCTGTGGAGAAACAACTCACCATTGCACAATGTGATGACCGACAGAAGGTGTTGTTCGCTTCTGGGCAACTTCAGGGAGAAGCTCAAGATTGGTGGGAGTCATATGAGTATGGCCGTCCTGCTAATGCTCCTGCAGTCACCTGGCAGGAGTTTAGAGAGAACTTCAGGGCTTACCATATACCTGAAGGGATGATAGAATTGAAGGCGGAGGAATTCAGGAACCTGACCCAAGGGTCAATGTCTGTAGCTGAGTACCGTGACAAGTTTGCTCAACTGTCACGATATGCTCCACATGAGGTGGCCAATGACAATGATAAGCAGCGACGCTTCTTGAAGGGATTATATGATGGACTACAGTTGCAGTTGATGTCCAATACCTATCCCAACTTTCAGACGCTTGTGAACCGCGCTATTGTGGTGGGTAACAAGCGCAAAGAAATGGATGCTAAGAGGAAGAGGTTACAAGGACAAGCCTCCAATAGCAACACCCGTCCACGCACTGGCTTCCAACAGAATACTCAGCAGAGACCTCCTTCTGGACAGTGGAACCGTGGTCAGACCCCATTTCGTGGACAGTTCCCTCAACGTCCCCCATTTCAGCCACAGAGTAGTAACCAACGTCCACCACAGCAGAACGGGAATCAAGTGCAGCGCCAGGGTCCTTCCAACAACACTCCTACAAAGACCAGTGCTCCCAACACTCCCAACAGGTGTTTCCGTTGTGGAAAAGAAGGTCACCTGTCTTACAATTGCCTAGAGAAGCCTAACCAGCAGACTCCCCAGAGACAGAGCAGCCACCAGAAGCCCGCACTTAACTCGGGAAGGGTGAATCATTTGTCCCAGGAAACTGCAGTGGAGGAGCCAGAAGTTATGCTTGGTACGTTCGATGTCCACTCTACTCCCGCCACTGTTCTTTTTGATTCTGGAGCATCACATTCTTTCATATCACAAACATTTGTTAGAATACATAGAATCCATTTGTGTGCCATGAAGAACCCTATCTTAGTAAACTCACCTGGTGGAAGCATGCCAGCATCTTATCGCTGTCTTCCCATTAGTCTCAACTTAAGGGGGGGTAGAGTTTTCAGTTAGCCCTATAGTGTTGAGGACAGCCGGGATTGATCTTATACTGGGAATGGATTGGATGATGCAACAACAAGCAGAGATTCAGTGTAAGGATAAATCAGTTGTGCTGACTACACCAAAGGGGGATAGGATCAGGGTTGAAGTCAAAGTGCAAAAACAAGCGACCGCTACAGTGAACCAGCTCAATGATGGTACCAATCAGGAGGACCCAGTTGTGGAGGAATTCCCAGATGTGTTTCCGGAGGATTTGCCAGGTATGCCACCAGACCGTGATATTGAATTTATTATTGAATTATTACCTGGAACTGCACCTATAGCTAAGCGACCATATAGAATGGGAGTAAATGAACTAGAAGAACTTAAGAAACAAATTAAGGAGTTACAGGATAAGGGTTTTATTCGTCCTAGTTCGTCACCATGGGGTGCACCAGTAATTTTTGTGGATAAGAAAGATGGGACTCAGAGGATGTGTGTAGATTATCGGTCTCTTAATGAGGTTACCATTAAGAACAAGTACCCATTGCCTAGAATTGATGACCTGTTTGATCAGTTGAGAGGAGCTTGTGTATTTTCCAAGATTGACCTTCGTTCTGGATATCATCAATTGAAGATTCGTGCCAGGGATATACCCAAGACAGCATTTACTACACGTTATGGGTTATATGAGTATACAGTGATGTCATTTGGTTTGACTAATGCTCCCGCATACTTCATGTACTTAATGAATAAGGTGTTCATGGAATATCTGGACAAGTTTGTAGTGGTATTCATTGATGATATACTAGTGTTTTCCAAGACGGAGGAAGAACATGCTGAACATTTGAGGTTGGTCTTGCAGAAGCTCAGAGAACACCAACTATATGCAAAAAGGAGTAAGTGTGAGTTTTGGCTTAAGGAAGTTTCTTTTCTGGGTCACATCGTTTCAAATGGAGGAATATCAGTAGATCTTGGCAAGGTGAAGGATGTATTGAACTGGAAACCACCTACCAATGCAAGTGAGATCCATAGCTTTTTGGGATTGGCTGGTTATTATAGAAGGTTTATAGAGGGATTTTCCAAGCTTGCAAAACCAATGACTGCATTGTTGGAAAAGAATGCTAAGTTTGTGTGGTCCGAGAAGTGTCAGGCTAATTTTGAGGAATTAAAGAAAAGATTGACTACTGCACCTGTCTTAGTTTTGCCAGACCTGAATAAACCTTTCTCTATCTATTGTGATGCATCTCGATTGGGATTGGGGTGTGTTCTGATGCAAGAAGGTAGAGTTGTGGCATATGCATCAAGGCAGTTAAGGAAGCATGAGTTAAATTACCCTACTCATGATTTGGAATTAGCTGCAGTGGTTCATGCATTAAAGATATGGAGGCATTATTTGATTGGACACAAAAGTGATATATACACTGATCACAAGAGTCTCAAGTATATCTTCACTCAAACAGATCTGAACTTGAGGCAGCGTAGATGGTTGGAGTTGATAAAAGACTATGATCTAGAGGTGCATTATCATCCCGGAAAGGCCAACGTGGTTGCTGATGCTCTTAGTAGGAAGAGTTATGCAAATGAAATACAAGTAATGCCTATGCCTAAGGAATTGTGTGCTGAGTGTAAGCATCTGAATTTAGGATTTACTACTAATGCAGTGGAACTAGTATTGGAGCCTACTCTGGAGCAAGAAATCCGTAAAGGTCAGCTGAAAGATGAAAAGTTGAGAGAGATAGCTGAAAACATAGCGAAAGGAAAATCTCCAGGATTCCATAAGGATGAAAATGGTACGTTATGGTTTGGGAAAAGGTTGTGTGTGCCCGAAGATAGGGAAATCCGAATGGCAATTCTGCGTGAAGCTCATGAGTCAGCTTATTCCATACATCCGGGTAGTACTAAGATGTATTTAGATCTGAAAGAGAAATATTGGTGGTATGGTTTAAAGAGAGACGTAGCTGAGTATGTTGCTTTGTGTGACACATGTCAAAGGGTGAAAGCGGAACATCAAAGACCTGCAGGATTGTTACAACCTATGCAGATACCCGAGTGGAAATGGGAAGAGGTCGGTATGGATTTTATAGTTGGGTTACCGCGGACTCAACGAGGATATGATTCAATTTGGGTGATAGTGGATCGTCTGACTAAGGTTGCTCATTTTCTGCCTGTGAAGACTACATATAGCAGTGCGAAACTGGCAGAGTTGTATATGGAAAGAATAGTGAGTCTACACGGAGTTCCTAAGAAGATTGTGTCTGATCGAGGTACTCAATTTACATCTCATTATTGGCAAAAGATACATGAATCATTGGGGACCAAACTAAATTTCAGTACAGCTTATCATCCTCAGACAGATGGTCAAACGGAGAGAATTAATCAGATATTGGAAGATATGCTGAGAGCTTGTGCTCTACAATATGGTACTAGCTGGGATAAGAGTTTGCCATACGCAGAGTTCTCTTATAACAATAGTTATCAGAAGAGTCTTCAAATGGCACCGTTTGAGGCTCTGTATGGACGAAAGTGTAGGACCCCGTTGTTCTGGAATCAGACAGGGGAGAGTCAAGTGTTTGGACCTGATGTACTAAAGGATGCTGAGAAGAAAGTAAGAATGATTAGAGATAATCTAAAAATAGCCCAGTCTAGACAGAAAAGTTATGCTGATACTCGCAGAAGAGAGTTGACATTTGAGGTAGGAGATTATGTCTACTTGAAAGTGTCACCCATGAGAAGTGTGAAGAGATTTAACATGAAGGGTAAATTAGCACCAAGATATATTGGACCTTTCAAGATTATAGAGCGACGTGGTGAAGTGGCATATCAATTGGAATTACCCGAGAGTCTGGCAGGTGTACATGATGTGTTCCATGTGTCACAATTAAAGAAATGTTTACGAGTACCGGAAGAACAGATTCCGATAGAGGAACTCACTGTTAAGGAGGATCTTACATATGAGGAGTTTCCGATTAAGATTTTGGAGACTGCGGATAGAGTCACAAGAAGTAGAACAATTAAGATGTGTAAAGTACAGTGGAATCGGTATACTGCAGAAGAGGCTACTTGGGAACGAGAAGAGGATCTGAGAAAAACCTACCCGCAACTGTTTGAGTAAGCACCGGTCGAATCTCGGGGCGAGATTCATTTTAAGGGGGGGTAGAATTGTAACACCCTAAAATTTGAAGAAAAGAAAAATAGGGAAAATATGGGTTCTATATTTATTTTTGTGAAGCATGCAATTATAGAATAAGAATAATTTTATAAATTTAAAATCAAATATAAGGGTAGAAACATGATTGAGCATTCATGCTGCTGCATTTGGAGTTTTGTGATGAGTGGTTTGAATCAAATTCAAATTTGATTTGAAAATCATTTGAAAAATGGATTTGAAAATTCAGAAAAAAAGAAAAGAAAAGGAATTCTTTCTTCCAGGGCCGCCATTCCTCCCGCAGCCCACTGCCCCGGCCTGCTGGGCGGCCCATTCCTTCTCCTTTTTCCCCGCGCCCGTCTCCGGTTTCTTGGGCCGAGCCCAAGCCGCGGCCAGCCAGCCCAGCTTCGCGCGCGCGTGGTCGTGTTCCGCCCGTGCCGCTGACGTGCCGGACCCACTGGTCAGCGGCCATCTTCCTTTCCTTCTTCTTCCTTCGGTCCTTTCCGAAATCGAACACCGCCGCCTTCCTCTCTCTACCCGGTACGGTGAATCGAATCCTCCTCGAATCTCCCTCCCTTCCATAGTTAGCGACACCCCCGAGCTATAAAACGGAGCCCCCCGCACCCTTCCGCCCTCATTCCAACCCTCTGGGGCAGCCGTAGCCGTCTAGCGCCGCCACCGCAAGCACCACCGCCTCCACCGTCCGCCATCCCGAGCACGCCGCCGTCCTCGTCCATCCCTCGCCTTCGTTTTTGTCCGGGGTGAGTTCGCCGTGCTCCAAGCTTTCTCCCGATGCTCTCCTTTCGTCAAATGGTGGCCGGAGCCGTGTTCTAGCGTTCTCGACGATGGCGCCGCCGCGGGGAGTCGCCGGCGGTTGAAGTCCGGCCGGAGCGCCGCCCGATCTCTCCACCGTCAGATCTGGACCGTCGGATCTAGATCGGATGGTCAAGATTATAACATACCGGTTTCGGCGGTTAATTTTGCTAAAGAGCCCCTGCGGTTTTGCCTTTTTGAACCCGCGGTCCAAAGCGTATTCTGGAAAAATACGTTTTTAATAAAAGAAAACGTAATTCGTTTCGGAAAAAGAAAAATACGCTTTCTGATATTTACAGTTTTGCCACTGAGATTGTTTTAGCCGTAGAATCTTCGTTTTAATTCCGATTTGATCCATTCAAATTGCGTTAGATTCATATTTGCGAGCTCTATCTAATGGTGTAACTGTACAGTAGGTTTAGATTAATTTATTTTCGAGTTTTAATTAAAGTATTTATTTTTCTATAGGAAATCTTCGGAAATTCATAACTTTGTCGTTTTAGATCCGTTTTTCGTGATCTTCGCGTCTGTGTGATCCTAGCGAGTTGTAGATTCATTTTAAAGACTTTTTATTTTATTTTCTTACTGTTGGTGTATTGTTCTAATTATAGTCTTGTTTGTCTATGCATGATTGCCTCTGGATGTGTGTTGTTGATAATGGTTGATCGAGTATAGATGGTGAGCAATTCGTTGGAGATCAAGAGCCTTACTTCGAGCAAGATCTTCAGGACCAGTTTGAGCAAGGCAAGTATAGCATGGGATTATCCTTGTTGTCCTATTCACCTTATACAATTAAAGTCATTATGCATTTATTCCTTGTTAAGGATGACTTAGTGATTGATTCTATACCTTGGTACCTATTATGATACATTGATTAGTATGGCTAGTGCTTAAACATGGACTATGATCATGTAAATTGATTAGAGGAATATGCAATAAACATTAAAATATGATTTTGATTCTTGTTTAAAGGGGGTTAGAGCATGTGTGTTGTTTTGATGCTCTAATTGCTCTCCATAAGGACTCATCTATAAGCGACAATCCGGGATTTACAGTACAACTGTGAGGGCTATATGGCTCTGGCTTTAGTCATATAGAAGGACCTTTTCTAGCTTGTTAGAGGTAACCTTTTTGGCGTAATAATGGCTTGACGAATCGGGTATAGTGCGGCCTCTGTCCTTATGTGTATAGGCTGCGCGTCATTGTGCCATTTGGAAGGGAGGCTCTACATCTGTTTGCCGAGTGAATCTAATGGCCCTAACTTGTTAGACGAACCTTC
>CM039594.1:30381512-30541752 GCA_022457205.1 Saccharum spontaneum
CCCGTCATCCCGATCTCCATCGGCATGCGAGACTTCGCAGAAGCACTCTGTGACTTTGGCTCCAGCGTCAACATCATGCCCAGGGTACTCTATGAAAAACTCTTTTCACAACCATTATTAGAAACAACCATGTGTTTGCAGCTTGCAGATAGGACACTGAGTTTCCCGAGAGGAATATTGAAGAACATCTGTGTCCGAGTGGGTTCCTCGTACGCTCCAGTAGACTTCGTAGTGATAGAGACCGGTTCTGATGAGAGGGCTCCCGTCATCCTAGGGAGACCATTCCTGAACACCGCGGGAGCTGTCATCTATGCTAGTGCTGCAAGATCAGTTTCTACATCAAGGGGAGGAAGGAAACGTTTTCCTTCAAGAACAAGACCGCACAAATCCCAGAGCAACCCCAATATGAACCAAGGAAGAGGACAACAGGAGGAACAAGAGCAAGAAGCAAGTATGGACCGAGACAGCTAAGATGGTCACTGCCGTGCACAAAGGTCAAGATCGCCAACTCAAGTCACCGTTCTTGCCTAAGAAGGACGACCCAGGTATGCCAAGCATTTATTGCTCCATTAATGGGTCCCACTTCTACAAGACACTTTGCGACACTGGGTCGGGCGTCAACATAATGGCCAAGGTCACCTATGAACTTCTGTTCGGAACCATGCCCTTAAACCCAACATATATTCAGCTCCAGATGGCAGATCAGACATTCCGACAGGTCGAAGGTACAGTAACTGACGTCCCTATCAAGATAGACGATCACTTTGTCCATATAGACTTTTAGGTTATTGACATGGGAGAAGATGAATACGATCCACCCATCATCCTTGGAAGACCATTCCTTAGTACTGTCAAAGCAATCATTTACATTGGAACTGGAGAAGTCCACATGCACTTCCCCTCTGAGAAGGTACGTCTTTACTTTACTGACCCTAACTATGTATTTGAAGAATCCAAGCAGGTCAGGACAAGAAGAAGGCGGCGTAACCACAATCAGAAGCAACAGGTCATCAAGGACGGATGGGCAGATTATGAAGGAGAAGTGGTAAGATCTGAAGACATACCACTCAACCAACACTGTCCTGAGGAGACCAAAGCACCGAGACAGGTATGGAAAGAAAAGACAGTTGTACATGAAGAGGAGGCGCCGCCGGAACCACCGACTACGCCATCCACCAAGTCCCAGGACGACTGAACGAATAAGAGTCCCATTCGGAGGACTTAAAAACACCGAACGCCTTGCCAAGAGGTAACTTGGTAGTTATCCTTTCCTTTTAATTATTTACTTTATCTTAAATAGTTTGCTTAGTTAATCATATTCATACTATCTTAAAAAGAAAATAAAAATGTTAAAAACCCTAAAGCCCCATGTGAGTATGCGAGTGGCATAAAACCCATAAGTACATTCACTGTGGTGGCATAAAATATATATATATATATAATAAATACATAAATATTTTCTTCTGCTTTATAAAAAAAACAACATAAAAAATCAAGGAGGCTCAGCATGATAAAGGCTAGATATTTATGCTAACACTTAATCAGTTCCACAAAGCTTTGTTGTCTATTTGAGCTTCACAGAATTCAAGGAGACTAGCAGACAGAGGACATTCTAATCGCTGTCAGGGTGCTGCCGACTTTCAAATACACCTCCGCCATCTGCTAGCTACATCAGAAGAGATTATGTCAAGATCCAGCTTGGGGGGCGAGCACCTCCATTATCTTGCTAAGTATTTCTATCTTTATCTTTATATTTATATATACTTCTACCCTATAAAAATAAAAATATACATAACTATGAAAAAAAAACCAAATAAAGATTTTGTGCTTATATATATATATACCTATATCTTTTGCTTAGTGTGTTTTAATAAATAAATAAAGTGGCTATGCTAAACTGAATCTAGATAATAATAAAACTCTAGCATGGATATGATGAATAGTTGCTTTGCCTAACTTTCAAATTTGAAGTCCTCTCTCTAAGTTTAGACATAACTGTTATCATTTAAAGCTTGCTCTAAACCTGAACTTGTGGGAAGAGAACTTGATTTAAAGTCTAAGTTGTTAACGGATATGATATGGTAAGGTTGAGCTGCTGTTTATCTATTCCTAGAGATGCTAGAATTCTGGAGAATTTTATCTTTGAAAATCTTAAAATGCTACATGATGAGTTCTTGTATGATGAGAGTTTAAGTTCCTACCACAGCCATACATACATGCTTGCTAGACTTTAAGCCATACCTTTACTTTTTACTGCTTATGAGCATTGAGTGTAGTCAAGCTGTGTAGACCCTTAAGAGCTTGTCATGCGGTTAAAATCAAGATTCACTTGCACGATCACTCATACATGCTGCTTCTACTCCGGAAGTATGCATCCACATATATCCACTCATTCTCATCTCCAGATCCACATAAAATTATTCTACTCCTAATCCGGGAGAGAATAGCCAAAAATATTTTCCCATTCTTGTTATCCCCTATGAAATAAATGCTCAAGCTATTTTGGTTACTACCACTTGCTATATTGTTCTAAGGAGATGAGTGCTCTATACGAGGAAATAAAAATGGGCAAGTGCCCGGAACCTCGAAAAGAAAAAGATACGAGGAAATAAAAAGGAGCAAGTGCTCGGAACCTCGATGAAAAAAAAAGAAAAAGTGTGAGAAGAGAGGTAAAAATGGACAAGTGTCCGACAGTAGAATTAGGGGTACAAGATACCCACCTGAGAGGAAAAAAAATATAGAGCACCTCATTCTCCTCAAGAGCTTTAAAAGCAAGAAAGGTACGTATCCCCTCAAAAAGAGCAAAAGTAGAATTAGACTTTCATCATTGTTATCATCACTACCACCATACACCATTTATTCGCCACACATGCACATCTTGATTTGACTTATTGGCTTGTTTCTCTGGATCCATGGTTTGACTATGCAATAAATGTCTTGTAAGTATGTATACTTTATCTCCCACCGATGAGCTCCAGATATCAAAAGCCTTATTAGAATAGGATGAGAGAGAAGGCAATGTCACTCTGCCTTATACCACAAATACTACATACTTTGCTTTGAGAGAAGGCAGACATCATTACTGCCTTGGTGAGGATCCAGAAATACCACAAAAGAGAGACCTGAGAGAGTCATACAAGGAATCTCTGAGTTTTATTTGAAAATCTGCAAAAAACTCCAGAGCTATAGCTGATCAAGAATAAGAGACATGGCGCTTGACTAGACTGTTCTATCTTTTAACCGCTCAAGACAAAGGTGACGGTTGCAAGCCCCATGGTGAAAGGTATAATGAGTAAGTTTTAAGTCTTGACAGTTTACTTTAACTCAGAGATGAGACTCTATTTGAAAGCATGTGTACCGTCAAAATTCAAAGGCATTTCAGCAACTACTGAGTCTCTCCTTGCTCAGGGACGAGCAAGAGGTAAGCTTGGGGGAGTTTGTTGACGGTCCTTAAGTATCAATTATAACTATCAAATAAATAGAGAAAAGGATCCAAATGAAACCAACACCTAGACTTAGGGTTTTATCTGACAGAATTCCACGAGTTTTGCTGTTTATCTATTTCTGCAGGGGGTTATCAGGAAATACGGAAGAAAGGCCCACATGTCAGATTAATGACGGGATATTAACCGAACACGTAATTATCTTACATCTAGAAGAGTCCAGAAGCCACGAGAACGAACGGGAGGCGTAACAGAGCCGGGGACAGGGCGCCCGCCCTAGTCCCTAGGGCGCCCGCCCTGCTGGCTCAGCCAATCAGGCTCCGCCTCGAGGATTATGCTCCACCGACTTAGAGGATCAAGGAAAACCGTCCGTTCAATGTCGGTTTGATCAGACGGCCCAGATTCATCCGAAAGGGCTATATAAGCAAGGCCCCTGCCCCTGGAGGAGAGGCCCTCGTCTCATACTTCAAACCCTAATTCAGGAGGAGAGCCTCTGATCAAGCCCTAGAGCCACCACATCAACTAGATCTCTAGTTAGCATAGCTACATAGGATTAGAACTAGAAGGAGTCAATCTTTGATTGGTTCCCGGATCTGTCAAGAGGATTCTTGGTAATTCCTCTATTGTTCTTCAATTGTTCATCATTGTTCTTCAATATTATGAATATGACTTTGTTCTATTTCAATATATTGATTATGACTTTGCTCTACTTGATTATATTTGCAATTATATTGTTCTTAGTTTATCATAGTTATATGCTTGGCTTAGTTAGATTGGAATTATATACATGCCTAGGATCGTATAGCGTTTATCCATGTGTACAGTGGGTGAATGATAACTATTGTGTAGACGTGGTGTCTATACCGTATTTATCTGCGATTGCACCCTATATGCCGGATTGTGGGGTAGTTCGCGATAGTGACAGCTTCGTTGATTCTTATATAGTCCCCCTCTCGTGTATAGGGCAGGCAGAGCAACACTATTACAGGGGAGTGATTGCTATGTTCTTCATC
Source organism: Saccharum spontaneum (assembly GCA_022457205.1). Lineage (NCBI taxonomy): Eukaryota > Viridiplantae > Streptophyta > Magnoliopsida > Poales > Poaceae > Saccharum > Saccharum spontaneum. The sequence goes on from CM039594.1 coordinate 30,385,969, forward strand.
TTCCTTGCTAATATTCACTATGCATGGATATAGTCTTTTCTCACCATGATTGCCAAGTATAATTGCACTAACTAATATGCTAGACTTTATAGTTAATAATAACTTAGGGAATATCTTTGTAGTTCATCCTAATTCCATGCTAATGACTTGCTAGAATATTTGTTGAGGTGCTTATCATTATTATATGTGGCTAGCTGATCAGATTAATTATCTTTGTCACCATTATCACTTTACCTTTACTTAATGTGACATTTATACCTGTATAAAGAGATTGATAAATACTCTCGGTTATACATGCAATGATGTGTACTCAGTTCCATATTCTCATTCCATTATCAACCATGATACTTAGAAATCCCTTCCCAGTGGTAAAAATATAAATAACGATACCTGGAATACTTCCTGGTTAAAATGCTACATCGGTATTAATCTGTGTGCTTGCAGATCCCTTTTATTATTTATCTTGATGAGCAATTGCATATTTCAATACCGCGTCTCTCATGTCATGCTGGGGATGACAACTTGGCTTAAGTGGCATGAGGGATAGGCTTGGCATTTTTGGCGCCGTTATCAGAATTAGAAAACTAAGTCTACTTTTGGTAGTGACATTAAGAATGCCCAACAGCCAGCTGTTGTGATTTGTACTTTGGATCCGGATTGAATAATCTCTAATCTGCACTCATTAATTGCTAATCCTTGCTGTCATATTGTGTGCCTACCCATAGCTCCACATATTTTTCTATCAGCACAGGTTCATCTTGCAACTGTTACCCACGCTCAACAACAGATTGTTTCGCCCTGTCTGGTTTCATCAAAATTGCCAAAAAAATTCAGGAAAACAAAGAAAAAAATGTCAAAGTTTTTGCACGCTTTTCAGAGAACATGCTGTCTCTCTATAGACCACATCTCACCTCAGTTGTAGGTGCCAATTTTGTGGTTGCATCATTTTTTATCCTTGTTCAGAGAAAAATAAAAAAATAGTGAAAAAATAAAAAAGTTTGATTCCTACTAGTGCCTTTTGGAAAAATCAGGGAAAAATTCAGGAAAAAGGAAAATTCTGGGTTATTTGCTTGTTGTGTACGTTCTTTCCATCGTCCTTTGTTTTCACCTTGTTGCACTACGTCTCGACACGTCTTAGCCAGCAGCTGTGATTTGGACTTTGGATCCGGATTGAACAATCGCTAATCTGCACTCGTTAATTGCTAATCCTTGCTGTCATATTGTGTGCCTACCCATAGCTCCACATATTCTTCTATCAGCACAGGTTCATCTTGCAACTGTTACCCACGCTCAACAACAGATTGCTTCGCCCTGTTTGGTTTCATCAAAATTGCCAAAAAAATTCAGGAAAAAAAAGAAAAAAATTGTCAAAGTTTTTGCACGCTTTTCAGAGAACATGTTGTCTCTTTGTAGACCACATCCCACCTCAGTTGTAGGTGCCAATTTTTGTGGTTGTATCTTTTTTATCCTTGTTCGGAGAAAAATAAAAAAAAACAAAAAAATAAAAAAGTTTGATTCCTACTAGTGCCTTTTAGAAAAAACAGGGAAAAATTTAGGAAAAAGGAAAATTATGGGTTATTTGCTTGTTCTGTGCGTTCTTTCCATCGTCCTTTGTTTTCACCTTGTTGCGCTACGTCTCGACACGTCTTAGCCAGCAGCTGTGATTTGTACTTTGGATCCGGATTGAACAATCGCTAATCTGCACTCGTTAATTGCTAATCCTTGCAGTCATATTGTGTGCCTACCCATAGCTCCACATATTCTTCTATCAGCACAGGTTCATCTTGCAACTGTTACCCATACTCAACAGCAGATTACTTCGCCCTGTTTGGTTTCATCAATATTGCCAAAATATTCAGAAAAATAAAGAAAAAATTTTTCAAAGTTTTTGCATGCTTTTGAGAGAACGTGCTGTATTTCTGTAGACCACATCCCACCACAGTTGTAGGTGCCAGTTTTTGTGGTTACATCTTTTTTTGATCCTTATTCAGAGAAAAATAAAAAAATAGTGAAAAAATAAAAAAGTTTGATTCCTACTAGTGCCTTTTAGAAAAATCAGGGAAAAATTCAGGAAAAAGGAAGATTCTGGGTTATTTGCTTGTTTTGTACGTTCTTTCCATCGTCCTTTGTTTTCACCTTGTTGCGCTACGTCTCGACACGTCTTAGCCAGCTGCTGTGATTTGTACTTTGGATCCGGATTGAATAATCGCTAATCTGCACTCATTAATTGCTAATCCTTGCTGTCATATTGTGTGCCTACCCATAGCTCCACATATTTTTCTATCAGCACAGGTTCATCTTACAACTGTTACCCACGCTCAACAACAGATTGCTTCGCCCTGTTTGGTTTCATCAAAATTGCCAAAAAAATTCAAGAAAACAAAGTAAAAAATGTCAAAGTTTTTGCACGCTTTTCAGAGAACATGCTGTCTCTCTATAGACCACATCTCACCTCAGTTGTAGATGCCAATTTTTGTGGTTGCATCATTTTTTATCCTTGTTCAGAGAAAAATAAAAAAATAGTGAAAAAATAAAAAAGTTTGATTCCTACAAGTGCCTTTTGGAAAAATCAGGGAAAAATTTAGGAAAAAGGAAAATTCCGGGTTATTTGCTTGTTCTGTACGTTCTTTCCATCGTCCTTTGTTTTCACCATGTTGCACTACGTCTCGACACGTCTTAGCCAGCAGCTGTGATTTGTACTTTGGATCCGGATTGAACAATCGCTAATCTGCACTCGTTAATTGCTAATCCTTGCTGTCATATTGTGTGCCTACCCATAGCTCCACATATTCTTCTATCAGCACAGGTTCATCTTGCAACCGTTACCCACGCTCAATAACTGATTGCTTTGCCCTGTTTGGTTTCATCAAAATTGCCAAAAATATTCAGAAAAATAAAGAAAAAAATTTTCAAAATTTTTGCATGCTTTTCAGACAACGTGCTGTATTTCTGTAGACCACATCCCACCACAGTTGTAGGTGCCAGTTTTTGTGGTTACATCTTTTTTGATCCTTGTTCAGAGAAAAATAAAAAAAATAGCGAGAAAGTAAAAAAGTTTGATTCCTAATAGTGCCTTTTGGAAAAATATGGGAAAAATTCAGGAAAAAGGAAAATTTTGGGTTATTTGCTTGTTCTGTGCGTTCTTTCCATCGTCCTTTGTTTTCACCTTGTTGCGCTACGTCTCGACACGTCTTAGCCAGCAACTATGATTTGTACTTTGGATCCGGATTGAACAATCGCTAATCTGCACTCATTAATTGCTAATCCTTGCTGTCATATTGTGTGCCTACCCATAGCTCCACATATTCTTCTATCAGCACAGGTTCATCTTGCAACTGTTACCCACGCTCAACAATAGATTGCTTCACCCTATTTGGTTTCATCAAAATTGCCAAAAAAATTCAAGAAAACAAAGAAAAAAATGTCAAAGTTTTTGCACGCTTTTCAGAGAATGTGCTGTCTCTCTATAGACCACATCTCACCTCAGTTGTAGGTGCCAATTTTTGTGGTTGCATCTTTTTTGATCCGTGTTTAGAAAAAAATAAAAAAAAATAGTGAAAAAATAAAAAAGTTTGATTCCTACTAGTGCCTTTTGGAAAAATCAGGGAAAAATTCAGGAAAAAGGAAAATTCTGGGTTATTTGCTTGTTTTGTACGTTCTTTCCATCGTCCTTTGTTTTCACCTTGTTGCACTACGTCTCGACACGTCTTAGCCAGCAGCTGTGATTTGTACTTTGGATCCCGATTGAACAATCGCTAATCTGCACTCGTTAATTGCCAATCCTTGCTGTCATATTGTGTGCCTACCCATAGCTCCACATATTCTTCTATCAGCACAGGTTCATCTTGCAACTGTTACCCACGCTCAACAACAGATTGCTTCACCCTGTTTGGTTTCATCAAAATTGCCAAAAAAATTCAAGAAAACAAAGAAAAAATGTCAAAGTTTTTACACGCTTTTCAGAGAACGTGTTGTCTCTCTGTAGACCACATCTCACGTCAGTTGTAGGTGCCAATTTTTGTGGTTGCATCTTTTTTGATCCTTGTTTAGAAAAAAATAAAAAAAATAGTGAAAAAATAAAAAAGTTTGATTCCTACTAGTGCCTTTTGGAAAAATCATGGAAAATTTCAGGAAAAAGGAAAATTTTGGGTTATTTGCTTGTTTTGTACGTTCTTTCCATCGTCCTTTGTTTTCACCTTGTTGCGCTACGTCTCGACACGTCTTAGCCAGCAGCTGTGATTTGTACCTTGGATCCGGATTGAACAATCGCTAATCTGCACTCGTTAATTGCTAATCCTTGCTGACATATTGTGTTCCTACCCATAGCTCCACATATTCTTCTATCATCACAGGTTCATCTTGCAACTGTTACCCACGCTCAATAACAGATTGCTTCGCCCTGTTTGGTTTCATCAAAATTGCCAAAAAATTCAGGAAAAAAAAGAAAAAAATTGTCAAAGTTTTTGCACGCTTTTCAGAGAACATGTTGTCTCTTTGTAGACCACATCCCACCTCAGTTGTAGGTGCCAATTTTTGTGGTTGTATCTTTTTTTATCCTTGTTCAGAGAAAAATAAAAAAAAGCAAAAAAATAAAAAAGTTTGATTCCTACTCGTGCCTTTTAGAAAAAACAGGGAAAAATTTAGGAAAAAGGAAAATTATGGGTTATTTGCTTGTTCTGTGCGTTCTTTCCATCGTCCTTTGTTTTCACCTTGTTGCGCTACGTCTTGACACGTCTTAGCCAGCAGCTGTGATTTGTACTTTGGATCCAGATTGAACAATCGCTAATCTACACTCGTTAATTGCTAATCCTTGCTGTCATATTGTGTGCCTACCCATAGCACCACATATTCTTCTATCAGCACAGGTTCATCTTGCAACTGTTACCCACGCTCAACAACAGATTGTTTCGCCCTGTTTGGTTTCATCAAAATTGCCAAAAAAATCAGGAAAAAAAAGAAAAAAAAATTGTCAAAGTTTTTGCACGCTTTTCAGAGAATGTGCTGTCTCTTTGTAGACCACATCCCACCTCAGTTGTAGGTGCTAATTTTTGTGGTTGCATCTTTTTTGATCCTTGTTCAGAGAAAAATAAAAAAATAGCAAAAAAATAAAAAAGTTTGATTCCAACTAGTGCCTTTTGGAAAAATCAGGGAAAAATTCATAAAAAAAGAAAATTCTGGGTTATTTGCTTGTTCTGTGCGTTCTTTCCATCGTCCTTTGTTTTCACCTTGTTGTGCTACGTCCCGACACGTCTTAACCAGCAGCTGTGATTTGTAGTTTGGATCCGGATTGAACAATCAAAAATCTGCACTCGTTAATTGGTAATCCTTGTTGTCATATTGTGTGCCTACCCATAGCTCCACATATTCTTCCATCAGCACAGGTTCATCTTATAACTATTACCCACGCTCAACAACAGATTGCTTCGCCCTGTTTGGTTTCATCGAAATTGCCAAAAAAAATTTAGGAAAACAAAAAAAGTTGTCGAAGTTTTGGCACGCTTTTCAGAGAACGTGCTATATTTCTGTAGACCACATCCCACCTCAGTTGTAGGTGCCAATTTTTGTGGTTGCATCTTTTTTTATGCTTGTTCAGAGAAAAATAAAAAAAATGGTGAAAAAATAAATAAGTTTGATTCCTACTAGTGCCTTTTGGAAAAATCAAGCAAAAATTCTGGAAAAAGGAAAATTCTGGGTTATTTGCTTGTTCTGTGCATTCTTTCCATCATCCTTTGTTTTCACCTTGTTCCGTTACGTCTCGACACGTCTTAGCCTGCAGCTGTGATTTGTACTTTGGATCTGGATTGAACAATCGCTAATCTGCACTCGTTAATTGCTAATCCTTGCTGTCATATTTTGTGTCTACCCATAACTCCACATATTCTTCTATCAGCACAGGTGCATCATGCAACTGTTACCCATGCTCAACAACAGATTGCTTCACCCTGTTTAGTTTCATCAAAATTGCCAAAAAAAATTTGGAAAACAAAAAAATTGTCAAAGTATTTGCACGCTTTTCAGAGAACGCGATGTATTTCTGTAGACCACATCCCACCTCAGTTGTAGGTGCCAATTTTTGTGGTTACATCTTATTTGATCCTTGTTCAGAGAAAAATAAAAAAATAGTGAAAAAATAAAAAAGTTTGATTCCTACTAGTGCCTTTTGGAAAAATCAGGGAAAAATTCAGGAAAAAGGAAAATTCCAGGTTATTTGCTTGTTCTGTGCGTTCTTTCCATCGTCCTTTGTTTTCACCTTGTTGCGCTACATCTCGACACGTCTTAGCCAGCAGCTGTGATTTGTACTTTGGATCCGGATTGAACAATCGCTAATCTGCACTCGTTAATCGCAAATCCTTGCTGTTATATTGTGTGCCTACCCATAGCTCCACATATTCTTCTATCAGCACAGGTTCATCTTGCAACTGTTACCCACGCTCAACAACAGATGGCTTCGCCCTGTTTGGTTTCATCAAAATTGCCAAAAAAATTCAAGAAAATAAAAAAAATTGTCAAAGGTTTTGCACGTTTTTCAGAGAACGTGCTGTATTTCTGTAGACCACATCCCACCTCAGTTGTAGGTGCCAATTTTTGTGGTTGTATCTTTTTTGATCCTTGTTCATAGAAAAATAAAAAAATAGTGAAAAAAATAAAAAAGTTTGATTTCTACTAGTGCCTTTTGGAAAAATCAGGGAAAAATTCAGGAAAAAGGAAAATTTTGGGTTATTTGATTGTTTTGTGCGTTCTTTCCATCATCCTTTGTTTTCACCTTGTTGCGCTACGTCTCGACACGTCCTAACCAGCAGCTGTGATTTGTACTTTGGGTCTGGATTGAACAATCGCTAATCTGCACTCGTTAATTCCTAATCCTTGATGTCATATTGTGTGCCTACCCATAGCTCCAAATATTCTTCTATCAGCATAGGTTCCTCTTGCAACTGTTACCCACGCTCAACAATAGATTGCTTCGCCCTGTTTGGTTTCATCAAAATAGCCAAAAAAATTCAGGAAAACAAAAAAAATTGTCAAAGTATTTGCACGCTTTTCAGAGAACGTGATGTATTTTTGTAGACCACATCCCACCTCAGTTGTAGGTGCCCATTTTTGTGGTGGCTAGTGCCTTTTGGAAAAATCAGGGAAAAATTGAGGAAAAAGAAAAATTTTGGGTTATTTGCTTGTTCTATGCGTTCTTTCCATTGTCCTTTGTTTTCACCTTGTTGCGCTATGTTTCGACACGTCTTAGCCAGCAGCTGTGATTTATAATTTGGATCCAGATTGAACAATCGCTAACCTGCACTCGTTAATTGCTAATCCTTGCTGTCATATTGTGTGCCTATCCATAGCTCCACATATTCTTCTATCAGCACAGGTTCATCTTGCAATTGTTACCCACGCTCAACAACAGATTGCTTCGCCCTGTTTGGTTTCATCAAAATTGCCAAAAAAATTCAAGAAAATAAAAAAAATTGTCAAAGTTTTTGCACGTTTTTCAGAGAACGTGCTGTATTTCTGTAGACCACATCCCACCTTAGTTGTAGGTGCCAATTTTTATGGTTGCATCTTTTTTTGATCCTTGTTCATAGAAAAATAAAAAAATAGTGAAAAAAATAAAAAACTTTGATTCCTACTAGTGCCTTTTGGAAAAATCAGGGAAAAATTCAGGAAAAACAAAAATTCCGGGTTATTTGCTTTCTCTGTGCGTTCTTTCCATCGTCCTTTGTTTTTACCATGTTGCGCTACGTCTCGACACGTCTTAGCCAGCAGCTGTGATTTGTACATTAGATCCGGATTGAACAATCGCTAATCTGCACTCGTTAATTGCTAATCCTTGCTGTCATATTGTGTGTCTACCCATAGCTCCAAATATTCTTCTATCAGCACAGGTTCCTCTTGCAACTGTTACCCACGCTCAACAACAGATTGCTTCGCCCTGTTTGGTTTCATCAAAATTGCCAAAAAAATTCAGGAAAACAAAAAAAATTATCAAAGTATTTGCACGCTTTTCAGAGAACGTGATGTATTTCTGTAGACCACATCCCACCTCAGTTGTAGGTGCCCATTTTTGTGGTTGCTAGTGCCTTTTGGAAAAATCAGGGAAAAATTGAGGAAAAAGGAAAATTTTGGGTTATTTGCTTGTTCTGTGCGTTCTTTCCATCGTCCTTTGTTTTCACCTTGTTGCGCTATGTTTCGACACGTCTTAGCCAGCAGCTGTGATTTATAATTTGGATCCAGATTGAACAATCGCTAACCTGCACTCGTTAATTGCTAATCCTTGCTGTCATATTGTGTGCCTATCCATAGCTCCATATATTCTTCTATCAGCACAGGTTCATCGTGGAACTGTTACCCACGCTCAACAACAGATTGCTTCGCCCTGTTTGGTTTCATCAAAATTGCCAAAAAAATTCAAGAAAATAAAAAAAATTGTCAACGTTTTTGCACGTTTGTCAGAGAACGTGCTGTATTTCTGTAGACCACATCCCACCTCAGTTGTAGGAGCCAATTTTTATGGTTGCATCTTTTTTGATCCTTGTTCATAGAAAAATAAAAAAAATAGCGAAAAAATAAAAAAGTTTGATTCCTACTAGTGCCTTTTGGAAAAATCAGGGAAAAATTCAGGAAAAACAAAAATTCCGGGTTCTTTGATTGTTCTGTGCGTTCTTTCCATCGTCCTTGGTTTTCACCTTGTTGCGCTACGTCTCGACACATCTTAGCCAGCAGCTGTGATTTGTACTTTGGATCCGGATTGAACAATCGCTAATCTGCACTCGTTAATTGCTAATCCTTGCTGTCATATTGTGTGCCTACCCATAGCTCCACATATTCTTCTATCAGCACAGGTTCATCATGGAACTGTTACCCACGCTCAACAACAGATTGCTTCGCCCTGTTTGGTTTCATCAAAATTGTCAAAAAAATTCAAGAAAACAAAAAAAATTGTCAAAGTTTTTGCACGTTTTTCAGAGAATGTGCTGTATTTCTGTAGACCACATCCCACCTCAGTTGTAGGTGCCAATTTTTATGGTTGCATCTTTTTTTATCCTTGTTCATAGAAAAATAAAAAAAATAGTGAAAAAATAAAAAAGTTTGATTCCTGTTAGTGCCTTTTGGAAAAATCACGGGAAAATTCAGGAAAAACAAAAATTCTGCGTTATTTGCTTGTTCTGTGCATTCTTTCCATCGTCCTTTGTTTTCACCTTGTTGTGCTATGTCTCGACACGTCTTAGCCAGCAGCTGTGATTTATACTTTGGACCCAGATTGAACAATCGCTAATCTACATTCTTTAATCACTAATCCTTGCTGTCATATTGTGTGCCTACCCAGAGCTCCACATATTCTTCTATCAGCACAGGTTCATCGTGCAACTGTTACCAACGCTCAACAAAAGATTGCTTCACCCTGTTTGGTTTCATCAAAATTGCCAAAAAATTCTGGAAAACAAAGAAAAAAATTGTCAAAGTTTTTGCACGCTTTTCAGAGAATGTGCTGTCTCTTTGTAGACCACATCCCACCTCAGTTGTTGGTGCTAATTTTTGTGGTTGCATCTTTTTTGATCCTTGTTTAGAGAAAAATAAAAAAATAGCAAAAAAATAAAAAAGTTTGATTCCTACTAGTGCCTTTTGGAAAAATCAGGGAAAAATTCAGGAAAAAAGAAAATTCTGGGATATTTGCTTGTTCTGTGCGTTCTTTCCATCGTCCTTTGTTTTCACCTTGTTGTGCTACGTCTCAACACGTCTTAACCAGCAGCTATGATTTGTACTTTGGATTCGGATTGAACAATCGCTAATCTACACTCGTTAATTGCTAATCCTTGCTGTCATATTGTGTGCCTACACATAGCTCCACATATTCTTCTATCAGCACAGGTTCATCTTGTAACTGTTACCCATGCTCAACAACAGATTGCTTCGCCCTGTTTGGTTTCATCAAAATTGCTAAAAAAATTTAGGAAAACAAAAAAAGTTGTCAAAGTTTTTGCACGCTTTTCAGAGAAGGTGCTGTATTTCTGTAGACCACATCCCACCTCAGTTGTAGGTGCCAATTTTTATTGTTGCATCTTTTTTTGATCCTTGTTCATAGAAAAATAAAAAAATAGTGAAAAAAATAAAAAAAGTTTGATTGCTACTAGTGCCTTTTGGAAAAATCAGGGAAAAATTTAGGAAAAAGGAAAATTCTAGGTAATTTGGTTGTTCTGTGCGTTCCTTCCATCGTTCTTTGTTTTCACCTTGTTGCGCTACGTCTCGACATATCTTAGCCAGCAGCTGTGATTTGTACTTTGGATCCGGATTGAACAATCGCTAATCTGCACTCGTTAATTGCTAATCCTTGCTGTCATATTGTGTGCCTACCCATAGCTCCACGTATTCTTCTATCAGCACAGGTTCATCGTGGAACTGTTACCCACGCTCAACAACAGATTGCTTCGCCCTGTTTGGTTTCATCAAAATTACCAAAAAAATTCAAGAAAACAAAAAAAATTGTCAAAGTTTTTGCACGTTTTTCAGAGAACGTGCTGTATTTCTGTAGACCACATCCCACCTCAGTTGTAGGTGCCAATTTTTATGGTTACATCTTTTTTGATCCTTGTTCATAGAAAAATAAAAAAATAGCAAAAAAAATAAAAAAGTTTGATTCCTACTAGTGCCTTTTGGAAAAATCAGGGAAAAATTCAGGAAAAACAAAAATTCCGGGTTATTTGCTTGTTCTGTGCGTTCTTTCCATCGTCCTTTGTTTTCACCTTGTTGTGCTATGTCTCGACACGTCTTAGCCAGCAGCTATGGTTTATACTTTGAATCCAGATTGAACAATCGCTAATCTACACTCGTTAATCACTAATCCTTGCTGTCATATTGTGTGCCTACCCATATCTCCACATATTCTTCTATCAGCACAGGTTCATCGTGCAACTGTTACCCACGCTCAACAACAGATTGCTTCACCCTGTTTGGTTTCATCAAAATTCCCATAAAATTCTTGAAAACAAAGAAAAAAATAGTCAAAGTTTTTGCACGCTTTTCATAGAATGTGCTGTCTCTTTGTAGACCACATCCCACCTCAGTTGTAGGTGCTAATTTTTGTGGTTGCATCTTTTTTGATCCTTGTTCAGAGAAAAATAAAAAAAATAGCGAAAAAATAAAAAAGTTTGATTCCTACTAGTGCCTTTTGGAAAAATCAGGGAAAAATTCAGGAAAAAAGAAAATTTTGGATTATTTGCTTGTTCTGTGCGTTCTTTCCATCGTCCGTTGTTTTCACCTTGTTGTGCTACGTCTCGACACGTCTTAACCAGCAGCTGTGATTTGTACTTTGGATCCGGATTGAACAATCGCTAATCTGCACTCGTTAGTTGCTAATCCTTGCTGTCATATTGTGTGCCTACCCATAGCTCCACATATTCTTCTATCAGCACAGGTTCATCATGGAACTGTTACCCACGCTCAACAACAGATTGCTTCGCCCTGTTTGGTTTCATCAAAATTGCCAAAAAAATTCAAGAAAACAAAAAAAATTGTCAAAGTTTTTGCACATTTTTCAGAGAACGTGCTGTATTTCTGTAGACCACATCCCACCTCAGTTGTAGGTGCCAATTTTTATGGTTGCATCTTTTTTGATCCTTGTTCATAGAAAAATAAAAAATAGCGAAAAAATAAAAAAGTTTGATTCCTGTTAGTGCCTTTTGGAAAAATCAGGGGAAAATTCAGGAAAAACAAAAATTCCGGGTTATTTGCTTGTTCTATGCATTCTTTCCATCGTCCTTTGTTTTCACCTTGTTGTGCTATGTCTCGACACGTCTTAGCCAGCAGCTGTGATTTATACTTTGGACCCAGATTGAACAATCGCTAATCTACATTCGTTAATCACTAATCCTTGCTGTCATATTGTGTGCCTACCCATAGCTCCACATATTCTTCTATCAGCACAGGTTCATCGTGCAACTGTTACCCACGCTCAACAAAAGATTGCTTCACCCTGTTTGGTTTCATCAAAATTGCGAAAAAATTCTGGAAAACAAAGAAAAAAATTGTCAAAGTTTTTGCACGCTTTTCAGAGAATGTGCTGTCTCTTTGTAGACCACATCCCACCTCAGTTGTAGGTGCTAATTTTTGTGGTTGCATCTTTTTTTATCCTTGTTCAGAGAAAAATAAAAAAAATAGCGAAAAAATAAAAAAGTTTGATTCCTACTAGTGCCTTTTGGAAAAATCGGGGAAAAATTCAGGAAAAAAGAAAATTCTGGGATATTTGCTTGTTCTGTGCGTTCTTTCCATCGTCCTTTGTTTTCACCTTGTTGTGCTACGTCTCAACACGTCTTAACCAGCAGCTATGATTTGTACTTTGGATCCGGATTGAACAATCGCTAATCTGCACTCGTTAATTGCTAATCCTTGCTGTCATATTGTGTGCCTACACATAGCTCCACATATTCTTCTATCAGCACAGGTTCATCTTGTAACTGTTACCCACGCTCAACAACAGATTGCTTCGCCCTGTTTGGTTTCATCAAAATTGCCAAAAAAATTTAGGAAAACAAAAAAAGTTGTCAAAGTTTTTGCAGACTTTTCAGAGAACGTGCTGTATTTCTGTAGACCACATCCCACCTCAGTTGTAGGTGCCAATTTTTATGGTTGCATCTTTTTTGATCCTTGTTCATAGAAAAATAAAAAAATAGTGAAAAAAATAAAAAAAGTTTGATTGCTACTAGTGCCTTTTGGAAAAATCAGGGAAAAATTTAGGAAAAAGGAAAATTCTGGGTTATTTGATTGTTCTGTGCGTTCCTTCCATCGTTCTTTGTTTTCACCTTGTTGCGCTACGTCTCGACATATCTTAGCCAGCAGCTGTGATTTGTACTTTGGATCCAGATTGAACAATCGCTAATCTGCACTCGTTAATTGCTAATCCTTGCTGTCATATTGTGTGCCTACCCATAGCTCCACGTATTCTTCTATCAGCACAGGTTCATCGTGGAACTGTTACCCACGCTCAACAACAGATTGCTTCGCCCTGTTTGGTTTCATCAAAATTACCAAAAAAATTAAAGAAAACAAAAAAAATTGTCAAAGTTTTTGCACGTTTTTCAGAGAACGTGCTGTATTTCTGTAGACCATATCCCACCTCAGTTGTAGGTGCCAATTTTTATGGTTACATCTTTTTTGATCCTTGTTCATAGAAAAATAAAAAAATAGCAAAAAAATAAAAAAGTTTGATTCCTACTAGTGCCTTTTGGAAAAATCAGGGAAAAATTCAGGAAAAACAAAAATTCCGGGTTATTTGCTTGTTCTATGCGTTCTTTCCATCGTCCTTTGTTTTTACCTTGTTGTGCTATGTCTCGACACGTCTTAGCCAGCAGCTGTGATTTATACTTTGGATCCAGATTGAACAATCGCTAATCTACACTCGTTAATCACTAATCCTTGCTGTCATATTGTGTGCCTACCCATAGCTTCACATATTCTTATATCAGCACAGGTTCGTCGTGCAACTGTTACCCACGCTCAACAACAGATTGCTTCACCCTGTTTGGTTTCATCAAAATTGCCATAAAATTCTTGAAAACAAAGAAAAAAATTGTCAAAGTTTTTGCACGCTTTTCAGAGAATGTGCTGTCTCTTTGTAGACCACATCCCACCTCAGTTGTAGGTGCTAATTTTTGTGGTTGCATCTTTTTTGATCCTTGTTCAGAGAAAAATAAAAAAAATAGCGAAAAAATAAAAAAAGTTTGACTCCTACTAGTGCCTTTTGGAAAAATCAGGGAAAAATTCAGGAAAAAAGAAAATTCTGGATTATTTGCTTGTTCTGTGCGTTTTTTCCATCGTCCTTTGTTTTCACCTTGTGCTACGTCTCGACACGTCTTAACCAGCAGCTGTGATTTGTACTTTGGATCCGGATTGAACAATCGCTAATCTGCACTCGTTAGTTGCTAATCCTTGCTGTCATATTGTGTGCCTACCCATAGCTCCACATATTCTTCTATCAGCACAGGTTCATCATGGAACTGTTACCCACGCTCAACAACAGATTGCTTAGCCCTGTTTGGTTTCATCAAAATTGCCAAAAAAAATTCAAGAAAACAAAAAAAATTGTCAAAGTTTTTGCACGTTTTTCAGAGAACGTGCTGTATTTCTGTAGACCACATCCCACCTCAGTTGTAGGTGCCAATTTTTATGGTTGCATCTTTTTTGATCCTTGTTCATAGAAAAATAAAAAAATAGTGAAAAAATAAAAAAGTTTGATTCCTACTAGTGTCTTTTGGAAAAATCAGGGAAAAATTCAGGAAAAAGGAAAATTCTAGGTTATTTGCTTGTTCTGTGCGTTCTTTCTGTCGTCCTTTGTTTTCACCTTGTTGCGCTACGTCTCGACACGTCTTAGCCTGCAGCTGTGATTTGTACTTTGGATCCAGATTGAACCATCGCTAATCTGCACTCGTTTATTGCTAATCCTTGCTGTCATATTGTCTGTCTACCCATAACTCCACATATTCTTCTATCAGCACAGGTGCATCTTGCAACTGTTACCCATGCTCAACAATAGATTGCTTCGCCCTGTTTAGTTTCATCAAAATTACCAAAAAAATTTTGGAAAACAAAAAAAATTGTCAAAGTTTTTGCACGCTTTTCAGAGAATGTGCTGTATTTTTGTAGACCACATCCCACCTTAGTTATAGGTGCCAATTTTTGTGGTGGCATCTTTTTTGATCCTTGTTCAGAGAAAAATAAAAAAAATAGTGAAAAAAATAAAAAAGTTTGATTCCTACTAGTGCCTTTTGGAAAAATCAGGGAAAAATTTAGGAAAAAAGAAAATTCTAGGTTATTTGCTTGTTCTGTGCGTTCTTTCCATCGTCCTTTGTTTTCACCTTGTTGCGCTACGTCTCGACACATCTTAGCCAGCAGCTGCGATTTGTACTTTGGATCCGGATTGAACAATCGCTAATCTGCACTAGTTAATCGCTAATCCTTGCTGTCATATTGTGTGCCTACCCAGAGCTCCGCATATTCTTCTATCAGCACAGGTTCATCTTACAATTGTTACCCACGCTCAACAACAGATTGCTTCGACCTGTTTGGTTTCATCAAAATTGCCAAAAAAATTCGTGAAAATAAAGAAAAAAAATTATTAAAGTTTTTGCACGCTTTTCAGAGAACGTGCTGTATTTCTATAGACCACATCCCACCTTAGTCGTAGGTGCCAATTTTTGTGGTTGCATCTTTTTTTATCCTTGTTCATAGAAAAATAAAAAAATAGGAAAAAAAATAAAAAAAAGTTTGATTGCTACTAGTGCCTTTTGGAAAAATCAGGGAAAAATTTAGGAAAAAGGAAAATTCTGGGTTATTTGATTGTTCTGTGCGTTCCTTCCATCGTTCTTTGTTTTCAACTTGTTGCGCTACGTCTCGACATATCTTAGCCAGCAGCTATGATTTGTACTTTGGATCCGGATTGAACAATCGCTAATCTGCACTCGTTAATTGCTAATCCTTGCTGTCATATTGTGTGCCTACCCATAGCTCCACGTATTCTTCTATCAGCACAGGTTCATCGTGGAACTGTTACCCACGCTCAACAACAGATTGCTTCGCCCTGTTTGGTTTCATCAAAATTACCAAAAAAATTCAAGAAAACAAAAAAAATTGTCAAAGTTTTTGCACGTTTTTCAGAGAACGTGCTGTATTTCTGTAGACCATATCCCACCTCAGTTGTAGGTGCCAATTTTTATGATTACATCTTTTTTTATCCTTGTTCATAGAAAAATAAAAAAATAGCAAAAAAAATAAAAAAGTTTGATTCCTACTAGTGCCTTTTGGAAAAATCAGGGAAAAATTCAGGAAAAACAAAAATTCCGGGTTATTTGCTTGTTCTGTGCGTTCTTTCCATCGTCCTTTGTTTTCACCTTGTTGTGCTATGTCTCGACACGTCTTAGCCAGCAGCTGTGATTTATACTTTGGATCCAGATTGAACAATCGCTAATCTACACTCGTTAATCACTAATCCTTGCTGTCATATTGTGTGCCTACCCATAGCTCCACATATTCTTATATCAGCACAGGTTCATCATGCAACTGTTACCCACGCTCAACAACACATTGCTTCACCCTGTTTGGTTTCATCAAAATTGCCATAAAATTCTTGAAAACAAAGAAAAAAATTGTCAAAGTTTTTGCACGCTTTTCAGAGAATGTGCTGTCTCTTTGTAGACCACATCCCACCTCAGTTGTAGGTGCCAATTTTTGTGGTTGTATCTTTTTTATCCTTGTTCATAGAAAAATAAAAAAATAGCAAAAAAAAAATAAAAAAGTTTGATTCCTACTAGTGCCTTTTGGAAAAATCAGGGAAAAATTCAGGAAAAACAAAAATTCCGGGTTATTTGCTTGTTCTGTGCGTTCTTTCCATCGTCCTTTGTTTTCACCTTGTTGCGCTACGTCTCGACACGTCTTAGCCTGCAGCTGTGATTTGTACTTTGGATCCAGATTGAACCATCGCTAATCTGCACTCGTTTATTGCTAATCCTTGCTGTCATATTGTGTGTCTACCCATAACTCCACATATTCTTATATCAGCACAGGTGCATCTTGCAACTGTTACCCATGCTCAACAACAGATTGCTTCGCCCTGTTTAGTTTCATCAAAATTACCAAAAAAATTTTGGAAAACAAAAAAAATTGTCAAAATTTTTGCACGCTTTTCAGAGAATGTGCTGTATTTCTGTAGACCACATCCCACCTTAGTTATAGGTGCCAATTTTTGTGGTGGCATCTTTTTTGATCCTTGTTCAGAGAAAAATAAAAAAAATAGTGAAAAAATAAAAAAGTTTGATTCCTAATAGTTCCTTTTGGAAAAATTAGGGAAAAATTTAGGAAAAAAGAAAATTCTAGGTTATTTGCTTGTTCTGTGCGTTCTTTCCATCGTCCTTTGTTTTCACCTTGTTGCGCTACGTCTCGACACATCTTAGCCAGCAGCTGCGATTTGTACTTTGGATCCGGATTGAACAATCGCTAATCTGCACTAGTTAATCGCTAATCCTTGCTGTCATATTGTGTGCCTACCCAGAGCTCCGCATATTCTTCTATCAGCACAGGTTCATCTTACAATTGTTACCCACGCTCAACAACAGATTGCTTCGCCCTGTTTGGTTTCATCAAAATTGCCAAAAAAATTCGTGAAAATAAAGAAAAAAAATTATTAAAGTTTTTGCATGCTTTTCAGAGGACGTGCTGTATTTCTATAGACCACATCCCACCTTAGTCGTAGGTGCCAATTTTTGTGGTTGCATCTTTTTTTATCCTTGTTCAGAGAAAAATAAAAAAATAGCGAAAACATAAAAAAGTTTGATTCGTACTAGTGCCTTTTGGAAAAATCAGGAAAAAATTCAGGAAAAAGAAAAATTCTGGGTTATTTGCTTGTTCCGTGCATTCTTTCTATCGTCCTTTGTTTTCACCTTGTTGCGCTACGTCTCGACACGTCTTAGTCAGCAGTTGTGATTTGTACTTTGGATCCGGATTGAACAATCGTTAATCTGTACTCGTTAATTGCTAATCCTTGCTGTCATATTGTGTGCCTACCCATAACTCCACATATTCTTCTATCAGCACAGGTTTGTCTTGCAATTGTTACCCACGCTCAACAACAGATTGCTTCGCCCTGTTCGGTTTCATTAAAATTACCAAAAAAATTCAGGAAAACAAAAAAAATTGTCAAAGTTTTTGCACGCTTTTCAGAGAACGTGCTGTATTTCTGTAGACCACATCCCACCTCAGTTGTAGGTGCCAATTTTTATGGTTGCATCTTTTTTATCCTTGTTCAGAGAAAAATAAAAAAAAATAGTGAAAAAATAAAAAAGTTTGATTCCTACTAGTGCATTTTGGAAAAATCAGGGAAAAATTCAGGAAAAAAGAAAATTCTGGGTTATTTGCTTGTTCTGTGCGTTCTTTATATCGTCCTTTGTTTTCACCTTGTTGTGCTACGTCTCGACACGTCTTAGCCTGTAGCTGTGATTTGTACTTTGGATCCCGATTGAACAATCGCTAATCTGCACTCGTTAGTTGCTAATCCTTGCTGTCATATTGTGTGCCTACCCATAGCTCCACATATTCTTCTATCAGCACAGGTTCATCTTGTAACTGTTACCCACGCTCAACAATAGATTGCTTCGCCCTGTTGGTTTCATCAAAATTGCCAAAAAAATTTAGGAAAATAAAAAAAGTTGTCAAAGTTTTTGCACGCTTTTCAGAGAACGTGCTGTATTTCTGTAGACCACATCCCTCCTTAGTTGTAGGTGCCAATTTTTGTGGTTGCATCTTTTTTTATGCTTGTTCAGAGAAAAATAAAAAAAATAGTGAAAAAATAAAAAAGTTTGATTCCTACTAGTGCCTTTTGGAAAAATCAGGGAAAAATTCTGGAAAAAGAAAAATTCCGTGTTATTTGCTTGTTCTGTGCATTCTTTCCATCATCCTTTGTTTTCACCTTGTTTCGTTACGTCTCGACACGTCTTAGCCTGCAGTTGTGATTTGTACTTTGGATCCAGATTGAACAATCGCTAATCTACACTCGTTAATCACTAATCCTTGCTGTCATATTGTGTGCCTACCCATAACTCCAAATATTCTTCTATCAGCACAGGTTCATTGTGCAACTGTTACCCACGCTCAACAACAGATTGCATCACCCTGTTTGGTTTCATCAAAATTGCCATAAAATTCTTGAAAACAAAGAAAAAAATTGTCAAAGTTTTTGCACGCTTTTCAGAGAATGTGCTATCTCTTTGTAGACCACATCCCACCTCAGTTGTAGGTGCTAATTTTTGTGGTTGCATCTTTTTTGATCCTTGTTCAGAGAAAAATAAAAAAAATAGCAAAAAATAAAAAAGTTTGATTCCTACTAGTGCCTTTTGGAAAAATCAGGGAAAAATCAAGGAAAAAAGAAAATTCTAGGTTATCTGCTTGTTCTGTGCATTCTTTCCATCGTCCTTTGTTTTCACCTTGTTGTGCTACGTCTCGACACGTCTTAACCAGCAGCTGTGATTTGTACTTTGGATCCGGATTGAACAATCGCTAATCTGCACTCGTTAGTTGCTAATCCTTGCTGTCATATTGTGTGCCTACCCATAGCTCCACATATTCTTCTATCAGCACAGGTTCATCATGTAACTGTTACCCACGCTCAACAACAGATTGCTTCGCCCTGTTTGGTTTCATCAAAATTACCAAAAAAATTTAGGAAAACAAAAAAAGTTGTCAAAGTTTTTCCACGCTTTTCAGAGAATGTGCTGTATTTCTGTAGACCACATCCCACCTTAGTTGTAGGTGGCAATTTTTGTGGTTGCATCTTTTTTGATGCTTGTTCAGAGAAAAATAAAAAAAAATAGTGAAAAAATAAAAAAGTTTGATTCCTACTAGTGCCTTTTGTAAAAATCAGGAAAAAATTCTGAAAAAAGGAAAATTCCGTGTTATTTGCTTGTTCTGTGCATTCTTTCCATCATCCTTTGTTTTCACCTTGTTTCGTTACGTCTCGACACGTCTTAGCCTGCAGCTGTGATTTGTACTTTGGATCCAGATTGAACAATCGCTAATCTGCACTCGTTTATTGCTAATCCTTGCTGTCATATTGTGTGTCTACCTATAACTCCACATATTCTTCTATCAGCACAGGTGCATCTTGCAACTGTTACCCATGCTCGACAACCGATTGCTTCGCCCTGTTTAGTTTCATCAAAATTGCTAAAAAAATTTTGGAAAACAAAAAAAATTGTAAAAGTTTTTGCACGCTTTTCAGAGAATGTGCTGTATTTCTGTAGACCACATCCCACCTTAGTTATAGGTGCCAATTTTTGTGGTCACATCTTTTTTGATCCTTGTTCAGAGAAAAATAAAAAAATAGTGAAAAAATAAAAAAGTTTGATTCCTACTAGTGCCTTTTGGAAAAATCAGGGAAAAATTCAGGAAAAAGGAAAATTCTAGGTTATTTGCTTGTTCTGTGCGTTCTTTCCATCGTCCTTTGTTTTCACCTTGTTGCGCTACGTCTCGACACATCTTAGCCAGCAGCTGTGATTTGTACTTTGGATCCGGATTGAACAATCGCTAATCTGCACTAGTTAATCGCTAATCCTTGCTGTCATATTGTGTGACTACCCAGAGCTCCGCATATTCTTCTATCAGCACAGGTTCATCTTACAATTGTTACCCACGCTCAACAACAGATTGCTTCGCCCTGTTTGGTTTCATCAAAATTACCAAAAAAATTCACGAAAATAAAGAAAAAAAAATTATTAAAGTTTTTGCACGCTTTTTAGAGAATGTGCTGTATTTCTGTAGACCACATCCCACCTTAGTTATAGGTGCCAATTTTTGTGGTCACATCTTTTTTGATCCTTGTTCAGAGAAAAATAAAAAAATAGTGAAAAAATAAAAAAGTTTGATTCCTACTAGTGCCTTTTGGAAAAATCAGGGAAAAATTCTGGAAAAAGAAAAATTCCGTGTTATTTGCTTGTTCTGTGCATTCTTTCCATCATCCTTTGTTTTCACCTTGTTTCGTTACGTCTCGACACGTCTTAGCCTGCAGTTGTGATTTGTACTTTGGATCCAGATTGAACAATCGCTAATCTACACTCGTTAATCACTAATCCTTGCTGTCATATTGTGTGCCTACCCATAACTCCAAATATTCTTCTATCAGCACAGGTTCATTGTGCAACTGTTACCCACGCTCAACAACAGATTGCATCACCCTGTTTGGTTTCATCAAAATTGCCATAAAATTCTTGAAAACAAAGAAAAAAATTGTCAAAGTTTTTGCACGCTTTTCAGAGAATGTGCTATCTCTTTGTAGACCACATCCCACCTCAGTTGTAGGTGCTAATTTTTGTGGTTGCATCTTTTTTGATCCTTGTTCAGAGAAAAATAAAAAAATAGCAAAAAATAAAAAAGTTTGATTCCTACTAGTGCCTTTTGGAAAAATCAGGGAAAAATCAAGGAAAAAAGAAAATTCTAGGTTATCTGCTTGTTCTGTGCATTCTTTCCATCGTCCTTTGTTTTCACCTTGTTGTGCTACGTCTCGACACGTCTTAACCAGCAGCTGTGATTTGTACTTTGGATCCGGATTGAACAATCGCTAATCTGCACTCGTTAGTTGCTAATCCTTGCTGTCATATTGTGTGCCTACCCATAGCTCCACATATTCTTCTATCAGCACAGGTTCATCATGTAACTGTTACCCACGCTCAACAACAGATTGCTTCGCCCTGTTTGGTTTCATCAAAATTACCAAAAAAATTTAGGAAAACAAAAAAAGTTGTCAAAGTTTTTCCACGCTTTTCAGAGAACGTGCTGTATTTCTGTAGACCACATCCCACCTTAGTTGTAGGTGGCAATTTTTGTGGTTGCATCTTTTTTGATGCTTGTTCAGAGAAAAATAAAAAAAAATAGTGAAAAAATAAAAAAGTTTGATTCCTACTAGTGCCTTTTGTAAAAATCAGGAAAAAATTCTGAAAAAAGGAAAATTCCGTGTTATTTGCTTGTTCTGTGCATTCTTTCCATCATCCTTTGTTTTCACCTTGTTTCGTTACGTCTCGACACGTCTTAGCCTGCAGCTGTGATTTGTACTTTGGATCCAGATTGAACAATCGCTAATCTGCACTCGTTTATTGCTAATCCTTGCTGTCATATTGTGTGCCTACCTATAGCTCCACATATTCTTCTATCAGCACAGGTTTATCTTGCAATTGTTACCCACGCTCAACAACAGATTGCTTCGCCCAGTTTGGTTTCATTAAAATTGCCAAAAAATTCAGGAAAACAAAAAAATTGTCAAAGTTTTTGCACGCTTTTCAGAGAACGTGCTGTATTTCTGTAGACCACATCCCACCTCAGTTGTAGGTGCCAATTTTTGTGGTTGCATCTTTTTTATCCTTGTTCAGAGAAAAACAAAAAAAATGGTGAAAAAAATAAAAAAAACTTGATTTCTACTAGTTCCTTTTGGACAAATCAGGGAAAAATTTAGAAAAAAGGAAAATTCCAGGTTATTTGCTTGTTCTGTGCGTTCTTTCCATCGTCCTTTGTTTTCACCTTGTTGCGCTACGTCTCGACACGTCTTAGCCAGCAGCTGTGATTTGTACTTCGGATCCGGATTGAACAATCGTTAATCCTCACTCGTTAATTGCTAATCCTTGCTGTCATATTGTGTGCCTACCCATAGCTCCACATATTCTTGTATCAGCACAGGTTCATCTTGCAACTGTTACCCACGCTCAACAACAGATTGCTTCGCCATGTTTGGTTTCATCAAAATTGCTAAAAAAATTCAGGAAAATAAAAAAAAATTGTCAAAGTTTTTGCACGCTTTTCAGAGAACGTGCTGTATTTCTGTAGACCACATCTCACCTTAGTTGTAGGTGCCAATTTTTGTGGTTGCATCTTTTTTTATCCTTGTTCAGAGAAAAATAAAAAAAAATAGTGAAAAAATAAAAAAGTTTGATTCCTACTGGTGCCTTTTGGAAAAATCAGGGAAAAATCAGGAAAAAGAAAAATTCTAGGTTATTTGCTTGTTCTGTGCGTTCTTTCCATCGTCCTTTGTTTTCACCTTGTTGCGCTACGTCTCGACACATCTTAGCCAGCAGCTGTGATTTGTACTTTAGATCCGGATTGAACGATCGCTAATCTGCACTCGTTAATTACTAATCCTTGTTGTCATATTGTGTGCCTACCCAGAGCCCGCATATTCTTCTATCAGCACATGTTCATCTTACAATTGTTACCCACGCTCAACAACAGATTGCTTCGCCCTGTTTGGTTTCATCAAAATTGCCAAAAAAATTCACGAAAATAAAGAAAAAAATTATTAAAGTTTTTGCACGCTTTTCAGAGAACGTGCTGTATTTCTATAGACCACATCCCACCTCAGTCGTAGGTGCCAATTTTTGTGGTTGCATCTTTTTTTATCCTTGTTATCCTTGTTCAGAGAAAAAAAAATAGCGAAAAAATAAAAAAGTTTGATTCCTACTAGTGCCTTTTGGAAAAATCAGAAAAAAATTCAGGAAAAAGGAAAATTCTGGGTTATTTGCTTGTTCCGTGCATTCTTTCCATCGTCCTTTGTTTTCACCTTGTTGCGCTACGTCTCGACACGTCTTAGTAAGCAGCTGTGATTTGTACTTTGGATCCGGATTGAACAATCGCTAATCTGCACTCGTTAGTTTCTAATCCTTGCTGTCATATTGTGTACCTACCCATAGCTCCACATATTCTTCTATCAGCACAGGTTCATCTTGTAACTGTTACCCACGCTCAACAACAGATTGCTTTGCCCTGTTTGGTTTCATCAAAATTGTCAAAAAAATTTAGGAAAACAAAAAAAGTTGTCAAAGTTTTTGCACGCATTTCAGAGAACGTGCTGTATTTCTGTAGACCACACCCCACCTTAGTTGTCGGTGCCAATTTTTGTGGTTGCATCTTTTTTGATGCTTGTTCAGAGAAAAATAAAAAAAAATAGTGAAAAAATAAAAAAGTCTGATTCCTACCAGTGCCTGTTGGAAAAATCAGGGAAAAATTCTGGAAAAAGCTAAATTTCGTGTTATTTGCTTGTTCTGTGCATTCTTTCCATCATCCTTTGTTTTCACCTTGTTTCGTTACGTCTCGACACGTCTTAGCCTGCAGCTGTGATTTGTACTTTGGATCTAGATTGAACAATCGCTAATCTGCACTCGTTTATTGCTAATCCTTGCTGTCATATTGTGTGTCTACCCATAACTCCACATATTCTTCTATCAGCATAGGTGCATCTTGCAACTGTTACCCATGCTCAACAACAGATTGCTTCGCCCTGTTTAGTTTCATCAAAATTGCCAAAAAAATTTTGGAAAACAAAAAAAATTGTCGAAGTTTTTGCACGCTTTTCAGAGAACGTGCTGTATTTCTATAGACCACATCCCACCTCAGTCGTAGGTGCCAATTTTTATGGTTGCATCTTTTTTTATCCTTGTTCAGAGAAAAAAAAATAGCGTAAAAATAAAAAAGTTTGATTCCTACTAGTGCCTTTTGGAAAAATCAGGAAAAAATTCAGGAAAAAGGAAAATTTTGGGTTATTTGCTTGTTCCGTGCATTCTTTCCATTGTCCTTTGTTTTCACCTTGTTGCGCTATGTCTCGACACGTCTTAGTAAGCAGCTGTGATTTGTACTTTGGATCCGGATTGAACAATCGCTAATCTGCACTCGTTAGTTTCTAATCCTTGCTGTCATATTGTGTGCCTACCCATAGCTCCACATATTCTTCTATCAGCACAGGTTCATCTTGTAACTGTTACCCACGCTCAACAACAGATTGCTTCGCCCTGTTTGGTTTCATCAAAATTGTCAAAAAAATTTAGGAAAACAAAAAAAGTTGTCAAAGTTTTTGCACGCTTTTCAGAGAACGTGCTGTATTTCTGTAGACCACATCCCACCTTAGTTGTCGGTGCCAATTTTTGTGGTTGCATCTTTTTTGATGCTTGTTCAGAGAAAAATAAAAAAAATAGTGAAAAAATAAAAAAGTTTGATTCCTACAAGTGCCTGTTGGAAAAATCAGGGAAAAATTCTGGAAAAAGCTAAATTTCGTGTTATTTGCTTGTTCTGTGCATTCTTTCCATCATCCTTTGTTTTTACCTTGTTTCGTTACGTCTCGACACGTCTTAGCCTGCAGCTGTGATTTGTACTTTGGATCTAGATTGAACAATCGCTAATCTGCACTCGTTTATTGCTAATCCTTGCTGTCATATTGTGTGTCTACCCATAACTCCACATATTCTTCTATCAGCATAGGTGCATCTTGCAACTGTTACCCATGCTCAATAACAGATTGCTTCGCCCTGTTTAGTTTCATCAAAATTGCCAAAAAAATTTTGGAAAACAAAAAAAATTGTCAAAGTTTTTGCACGCTTTTCAGAGAACGTGTTGTATTTCTGTAGACCACATTCCACCTCAGTTGTAGGTGCCAATTTTTGTGGTTGCATCTTTTTGATCCTTGTTCAGAGAAAAATAAAAAAATAAAAAAAAACTTGATTTCTACTAGTGCCTTTTGGACAAATCAGGGAAAAATTTAGAAAAAAGGAAAATTCCAGGTTATTTGCTTGTTCTGTGCGTTCTTTCCGTCGTCCTTTGTTTTCACCTTGTTGCGCTATGTCTCGACACGTCTTAGCCAGCAGCTGTGATTTGTACTTTGGATCCGGACTGAACAATCGCTAATCCGCACTCGTTAATTGCTAATCCTTGCTGTCGTATTGTGTGCCTACCCATAGCTCCACATATTCTTGTATCAGCACAGGTTCATCTTGCAACTGTTACACACGCTCAACAACAGATTGCTTCGCCAGTTTTGGTTTCATCAAAATTGCTAAAAAAATCAGGAAAATAAAAAAAATTATCAAAGTTTTTGCACGCTTTTCAGAGAACGTGCTGTATTTCTGTAGACCACATCCCACCTTAGTTGTAGGTGCCAATTTTTGTGGTTGCATCTTTTTTTTATCCTTGTTCGGAGAAAAATAAAAAAAATAGTGAAAAAATAAAAAAGTTTGATTCCTACTGGTGCCTTTTGGAAAAATCATGAAAAAATTCTAAAAAAAGGAAAATTTCGAGTTATTTGCGTGTTTTGTGCGTTCTTTCCATCGTCCTTTGTTTTCACCTTGTTGCGCTACAGTCTCAACACGTCTTAGCCAGCAGCTGTGATTCGTACTTTGAATCCGGATTGAACAATCGCTAATCTGCACTCGTTAATTGCTAATCCTTGCTGTCATATTATGTGCCTACCCATAGCTCTACATATTCTTCTATCAGCATAGGTTCATCTTCCAACTGTTACCCACGCTTAACAACAGATCGCTTCACCCGGTTTGGTTTCATCAAAATTGCCAAAAAATTCAGGAAAACAAAAAAAATTGTCAAAGTTTTTGCACGCTTTTCAGAGAACGTGTTGTATTTCTGTAGACCACATCCCACCTCAGTTGTAGGTGCCAATTTTTGTGCTTACATCTTTTTTATCCTTGTTTAGAGAAAAATAAAAAATAGTGAAAAAGTAAAAAAGTTTGATTCCTACTAGTGCCTTTTGAAAAAATCAGGGAAAAATTCAGAAAAAAGAAAAATTCTAGGTTATTTGCTTGTTCTGTGCGTTCTTTCCATCGTCCTTTATTTTCACCTTGTTGCGCTACGTCTCGACACATCTTAGCCAGCAGCTGTGATTTGTACTTTGGATCCGGATTGAACGATCGCTAATCTGCACTCGTTAATCGCTAATCCTTGCTGTCATATTGTGTACCTACCCAGAGCTCTACATATTCTTCTATCAGCACACGTTCATCTTACAATTGTTACCCACGCTCAACAACAGATTGCTTCGCCCTGTTTGGTTTCATCAAAATTGCCAAAAAAATTCACAGTTTTTGCACGCTTTTCAGTCAACGTGCTGTATTTCTATAGACCACATCCCACCTCAGTCGTAGGTGCCAATTTTTGTGGTTGCCTCTTTTTTATCCTTGTTCAGAGAAAAAAAAATAGCGAAAAAATAAAAAAGTTTGATTCCTACTAGTGCCTTTTGGAAAATTCAGGAAAAAATTCAGGAAAAAGGAAAATTCTGGTTATTTGCTTGTTCCGTGCATTCTTTCCATCGTCCTTTGTTTTCACCTTGTTGCGCTACGTCTCGACACGTCTTAGTAAGCAGCTGTGATTTGTACTTTGGATCCGGATTGAACAATCGCTAATCTGCACTCGTTAGTTTCTAATCCTTGCTGTCATATTGTGTGCCTACCCATAGCTCCACATATTCTTCTATCAGCACAGGTTCATCTTGTAACTGTTACCTACGCTCAACAACAGATTGCTTCGCCCTGTTTGGTTTCATCAAAATTGCCAAAAAAATTTAGGAAAACAAAAAAAGTTGTCAAAGTTTTTGCACGCTTTTCAGAGAACGTGCTGTATTTCTGTAGACCACATCCCACCACAGTTGTAGGTGCCAATTTTTGTGGTCACATCTTTTTTGATCCTTGTTCAGACAAAAATAAAACAAATAGTGAAAAAATAAAAAAGTTTGATTCCTACTGGTGCCTTTTGAAAAAATCAGGGAAAAATTTAGCAAAAACGAAAATTCCGTGTTATTTGCTTGTTCTGTGCGTTCTTTCCATCATCCTTTGTTTTCACCTTGTTTCGTTACGTCTCGACACGTCTTAGCCTGCAGCTGTGATTTGTACTTTGGATCCAGATTGAACAATCGCTAATCTGTACTCGTTTATTGCTAATCCTTGCTGTCATATTGTGTGCCTACCCATAGCTCCACATATTCTTCTATCAGCACAGGTGCATCTTGCAACTGTTACCCATGTTCAACAACAGATTGCTTCGCCCTGTTTAGTTTCATCAAAATTGCCAAAAAACTTTTGGAAAACAAAAAAAATTATCAAAGTTTTTGAACGCTTTTCAGAGAACGTGTTGTATTTCTGTAGACCACATCCCACCTCAGTTGTTGGTGCCAATTTTTATGGTTGCATCTTTTTTGATCCTTGTTCAGAGAAAAATAAAAAAAAATAGTTAAAAAATTAAAAGTTTGATTCCTACTAGTGCCTTTTAGAAAAATTAGGGAAAAATTTAGGAAAAAGAAAAATTCTACGTTATTTGTTTGTTCTGTGCGTTCTTTCCGTCGTCCTTTCTTTTCACCTTGTTGCGCTACGTCACGACACGTCTTAGCCAGCAGCTGTGATTTGTACTTTGGATCCGGATTAAACAATCGCTAATCTGCACTCGTTAATTACTAATCTTTGCTGTCATGTTGTGTGCCTAACCATAGCTCCACATATTCTTCTATCAGCACAGGTTCATCTTGCAACTGTTACCCATGCTCAACAACAGATTGCTTCACCCAGTTTGGTTTCATCAAAATTGCTAAAAAAATTCAGAAAAACAAAAAAAATTGTCAAAGTTTTTGCACGCTTTTCAGAGAACGTGCTGTATTTCTGTAGACCACATCCCACCTCAGTTGTAGGTGCCAATTTTTGTGATTGCATCTTTTTTGATCCTTGTTCAGAGAAAAATAAAAAAAATAGGGAATTTTTTTTTTATTCCTACTAGTGCCATTTGGAGAAATCAGGGAAAAATTCAGGAAAAAGGAAAATTCCAGGTTATTTGCTTGTTTTGTGCGTTCTTTCCATCGTCCTTTGTTTTTACCTTGTTGCGCTACGTCTCGACACGTCTTAGCCAGCAGCTGTGATTTGTACTTTAGATCCGGATTAAAAAATCGCTAATCTGCATTCGTTAATTGCTAATCCTTGCTATCACATTGTGTGCCTACCCATAGCTCCACATATTCTTCTATCAGCACAGGTTCATCTTGCAACTGTTACCCACGCTCAACAACATATTGCTTTGCCCTGTTTGGTATCATCAAAATTGCCAAAAATATTTAGGAAAATAAAGAAAAAAATTGTCAACGTTTTTGCACGCTTTTCAGAGAACATGCTGTATTTCTGTAGACCACATCCCACCACTGTTGTAGGTGCCAATTTTTGTGGTCACATCTTTTTTGATCCTTGTTCAGAGAAAAATAAAAAAAATAGTGAAAAAATAAAAAAGTTTGATTCCTACCGGTGCCTTTTGGAAAAATCAGGGAAAAATTTAGCAAAAACGAAAATTTCGGATTATTTACTTGTTCTGTGCGTTCTTTCCATCATCCTTTGTTTTCACCTTGTTGCGCTACGTCTCGATACGTCTTAGCCAGCAGCTGTGATTTGTACATTAGATCCGGATTGAACAATCACTAATCTGCACTCGTTAATTGCTAATCCTTGCTATCATATTATGTGCCTACCCATAGCTCCACATATTCTTCTATCAGCACAGGTTCATCTTGCAACTGTTACCCACGTTCAACAACAGATTGGTTCATCCTGTTTGGTTTCATCAAAATTACCAAAAAAATTCAGGAAAACAAAAAAAATTATCAAAGTTTTTGCACGCTTTTCAGAGAACGTGTTGTATTTCTGTAGACCACATCCCACCTCAGTTGTTGGTGCCAATTTTTATGGCTGCATCTTTTTTGATCCTTGTTCAGAGAAAAATAAAAAAAATAGTGAAAAAATAAAAAAGTTTGATTCCTACTAGTGCCTTTTAGAAAAATTAGGAAAAAATTCAGGAAAAAGGAAAATTCCGGGTTATTTGCTTGTTTTGTGCGTTCTTTCCATCGTCCTTTGTTTTCACCTTGTTGCGCTACGTCTCGACACGTCTTAGCCAGCAGCTGTGATTTGTACATTGGATCCGGATTAAACAATCGCTAATCTGCACTCGTTAATTACTAATCCTTACTGTCATGTTGTGTGCCTACCCATAGCTCCACATATTCTTCAATCAGCACAGGTTCATCTTGCAACTGTGACCCACGCTCAACAACAGATTGCTTCGCCCAGTTTGGTTTCATCAAAATTGCTAAAAAAATTCAGAAAAACAAAAAAAATTGTCAAAGTTTTTGCACGCTTTTCAGAGAACGTGCTGTATTTCTGTAGACCACATCCCACCTCAGTTGTAGGTGCCAATTTTTGTGACGGCATCTTTTTTATCCTTGTTCAGAGAAAAATAAAAAAATAGGGAAAATTTTTTTATTCCTACTAGTGCCTTTTGGAGAAATCAGGGAAAAATTTAGGAAAAAGAAAAATTTCAGGTTATTTGCTTGTTTTGTGCATTCTTTCCATCGTCCTTTGTTTTTACCTTGTTGCGCTACGTCTCGACACGTCTTAGCCAGCAGCTGTGATTTGTACTTTAGATCCGGATTAAAAAATCGCTAATCTGCACTCGTTAATTGCTATCCTTGCTGTCACATTGTGTGCCTACCTATAGCTCCACATATTCTTCTATCAGCACAGGTTCATCTTGCAACTGTTACCCACGCTCAACAACAGATTGCTTTGCCCTGTTTGGTATCATCAAAATTGCTAAAAATATTCAGGAAAATAGAGAAAAAATTGTCAATGTTTTTGCACGCTTTTTAGAGAACATGCTGTATTTCTGTAGACCACATCCCACCACAGTTGTAGGTGCCAATTTTTGTGGTCACATCTTTTTTTATCCTTGTTCAGAGAAAAATAAAAAAAATAGTAAAAAAATAAAAAAGTTTGATTCCTACTGGTGCCTTTTGGAAAAATCAGGGAAAAATTTAGGAAAAAGAAAAATTCCGGATTATTTACTTGTTCTGTGCGTTCTTTCCATCATCCTTTATTTTCACCTTGTTGCGCTACGTCTCCACATGTCTTAGCCAGCAGCTGTGATTTGTACTTTGGATCCGGATTGAACAATCACTAATCTGCACTCGTTAATTGCTAATCTATGCTACATATTGTGTGCCTACCCATAGCTCCACATATTCTTCTATCAGCACAGGTTCATCTTGCAACTGTTACCCACGTTCAATAACAGATTGGTTCGTCCTGTTTGGTGTCATCAAAGTTACCAAAAAAATTCAGAAAAACAAAAAAAATATCAAAGTTTTTGCACGCTTTTCAGAGAACGTGTTGTATTTCTGTAGACCACATCCCACCTCAGTTGTTGGTGCCAATTTTTATGGTTGCATCTTTTTTGATCCTTGTTCAGAGAAAAATAAAAAAAATAGTTAAAAAATTAAAAGTTTGATTCCTACTAGTGCCTTTTAGAAAAATTAGGGAAAAATTTAGGAAAAAGAAAAATTCTACGTTATTTGTTTGTTCTGTGCGTTCTTTCCGTCGTCCTTTGTTTTCACCTTGTTGCGCTACGTCACGACACGTCTTAGCCAGCAGCTGTGATTTGTACTTTGGATCCGGATTAAACAATCGCTAATCTGCACTCGTTAATTACTAATCTTTGCTGTCATGTTGTGTGCCTAACCATAGCTCCACATATTCTTCTATCAGCACAGGTTCATCTTGCAACTGTTACCCATGCTCAACAACAGATTGCTTCACCCAGTTTGGTTTCATCAAAATTACTAAAAAAATTCAGAAAAACAAAAAAAATTGTCAAAGTTTTTGCACGCTTTTCAGAGAACGTGCTGTATTTCTGTAGACCACATCCCACCTCAGTTGTAGGTGCCAATTTTTGTGATTGCATCTTTTTTGATCCTTGTTCAGAGAAAAATAAAAAAAATAGGGAAATTTTTTTTATTCCTACTAGTGCCTTTTGGAGAAATCAAGGAAAAATTTAGGAAAAAGGAAAATTCTAGGTTATTTGCTTGTTTTGTGCGTTCTTTCCATCGTCCTTTGTTTTTACCTTGTTGCGCTACGTCTCGACACGTCTTAGCCAGCAGCTGTGATTTGTACTTTAGATCCGGATTAAAAAATCGCTAATCTGCACTCGTTAATTGCTAATCATTGCTGTCACATTGTGTGCCTACCCATAGCTCCACATATTCTTCTATCAGCACAGGTTCATCTTGCAACTGTTACCCACGCTCAACAACAGATTGCTTTGCCCTGTTTGGTATCATCAAAATTGCCAAAAATATTCAGGAAAATAAAGAAAAAAATTGTCAACGTTTTTGCATGCTTTTCAGAGAACATGTTGTATTTCTGTAGACCACATCCCACCATAGTTGTAGGTGCCAATTTTAGTGGTTACATCTTTTTTGATCCTTGTTCAGAGAAAAATAAAAAAAATAGTGAAAAAATAAAAAAGTTTGATTCCTACTGGTGCCTTTTGGAAAAATCAGGGAAAAATTTAGGAAAAAGGAAAATTCTGGATTATTTGCTTGTTCTGTGCGTTCTTTCCATCGTCCTTTGTTTTCACCTTGTTGCGCTACGTCTCGACACGTCTTAGCCAGCAGCTGTGATTTGTACTTTGGATCCGGATTGAACAATCGCTAATCTGCATTCGTTAATTCTAATCCTTGTTGTCATGTTGTGTGCCTACCCATAGCTCCACATATTCTTCAATCAGCACAGGTTCATCTTGCAACTGTTACCCACGCTCAACAACAGATTGCTTCGCCCAGTTTGGTTTCATCAAAATTGCTAAAAAAATTCAGAAAAACAAAAAAAATTGTCAAAGTTTTTGCACGCTTTTCAGAGAACGTGCTGTATTTCTGTAGACCACATCCCACCTCAGTTGTAGGTGCCAATTTTTGTGACGGCATCTTTTTTATCCTTGTTCAGAGAAAAATAAAAAAATAGGGAAAATTTTTTTATTCCTACTAGTGCCTTTTGGAGAAATCAGGGAAAAATTTAGGAAAAAGAAAAATTTCAGGTTATTTGCTTGTTTTGTGCATTCTTTCCATCGTCCTTTGTTTTTACCTTGTTGCGCTACGTCTCGACACGTCTTAGCCAGCAGCTGTGATTTGTACTTTAGATCCGGATTAAAAAATCGCTAATCTGCACTCGTTAATTGCTATCCTTGCTGTCACATTGTGTGCCTACCTATAGCTCCACATATTCTTCTATCAGCACAGGTTCATCTTGCAACTGTTACCCACGCTCAACAACAGATTGCTTTGCCCTGTTTGGTATCATCAAAATTGCTAAAAATATTCAGGAAAATAGAGAAAAAATTGTCAATGTTTTTGCACGCTTTTTAGAGAACATGCTGTATTTCTGTAGACCACATCCCACCACAGTTGTAGGTGCCAATTTTTGTGGTCACATCTTTTTTTATCCTTGTTCAGAGAAAAATAAAAAAATAGTAAAAAAATAAAAAAGTTTGATTCCTACTGGTGCCTTTTGGAAAAATCAGGGAAAAATTTAGGAAAAAGAAAAATTCCGGATTATTTACTTGTTCTGTGCGTTCTTTCCATCATCCTTTATTTTCACCTTGTTGCGCTACGTCTCCACATGTCTTAGCCAGCAGCTGTGATTTGTACTTTGGATCCGGATTGAACAATCACTAATCTGCACTCGTTAATTGCTAATCTATGCTACATATTGTGTGCCTACCCATAGCTCCACATATTCTTTTATCAGCACAGGTTCATCTTGCAACTGTTACCCACGTTCAACAACAGATTGGTTCGTCCTGTTTGGTGTCATCAAAGTTACCAAAAAAATTCAGAAAAACAAAAAAAATATCAAAGTTTTTGCACGCTTTTCAGAGAACGTGTTGTATTTCTGTAGACCACATCCCACCTTAGTTGTTGGTGCCAATTTTTATGGTTGCATCTTTTTTGATCCTTGTTCAGAGAAAAATAAAAAAATAGTGAAAAAATAAAAAAGTTTGATTCATACTAGTGCCTTTTAGAAAAATTTGGAAAAAATTCAGGAAAAAGCAAAATTCCGGGTTATTTGCTTGTTTTGTGCGTTCTTTCCATCGTCCTTTGTTTTCACCTTGTTGCGCTATGTCTCGACACGTCTTAGCCAGCAGCTGTGATTTGTACATTGGATCCGGATTAAACAATCGCTAATCTGCACTCGTTAATTACTAATCCTTGCTGTCATGTTGTGTGCGTACCCATAGCTCCACATATTCTTCTATCAGCACAGGTTTATCTTGCAACTGTTACCCACGCTCAACAACAGATTGCTTCGCCCAGTTTGGTTTCATCAAAATTGCTAAAAAAATTTGGGAAAACAAAAAAATTGTCAAAGTTTTTGCACGCTTTTCAGAGAACGTGCTGTATTTCTGTAGACCACATCCCACCTCAGTTGTAGGTGCCAATTTTTGTGATTGCATCTTTTTTGATCCTTGTTCAGAGAAAAATAAAAAAAATAGGGAAATTTTTTTTATTCCTACTAGTGCCTTTTGGAGAAATCAAGGAAAAATTTAGGAAAAAGGAAAATTCTAGGTTATTTGCTTGTTTTGTGCGTTCTTTCCATCGTCCTTTGTTTTTACCTTGTTGCGCTACGTCTCGACACGTCTTAGCCAGCAGCTGTGATTTGTACTTTAGATCCGGATTAAAAAATCGCTAATCTGCACTCGTTAATTGCTAATCATTGCTGTCACATTGTGTGTCTACCCATAGCTCCACATATTCTTCTATCAGCACAGGTTCATCTTGCAACTGTTACCCACGCTCAACAACAGATTGCTTTGCCCTGTTTGGTATCATCAAAATTGCCAAAAATATTCAGGAAAATAAAGAAAAAAATTGTCAACATTTTTGCATGCTTTTCAGAGAACATGTTGTATTTCTGTAGACCACATCCCACCATAGTTGTAGGTGCCAATTTTAGTGGTTACATCTTTTTTGATCCTTGTTCAGAGAAAAATAAAAAAAATAGTGAAAAAATAAAAAAGTTTGATTCCTACTGGTGCCTTTTGGAAAAATCAGGGAAAAATTTAGGAAAAAGGAAAATTCTGGATTATTTGCTTGTTCTGTGCGTTCTTTCCATCGTCCTTTGTTTTCACCTTGTTGCGCTACGTCTCGACACGTCTTAGCCAGCAGCTGTGATTTGTACTTTGGATCCGGATTGAACAATCGCTAATCTGCATTCGTTAATTCTAATCCTTGTTGTCATATTGTGTGCCTACCCATAGCTCCACGTATTCTTCTATCAGTACAGGTTCATCTTGCAACTGTTACCCACGCTCAACAACAGATTGCTTCGCCCTGTTTGGTTTCATCAAAATTGCCAAAAAAATTCTAGAAAACAAAAAATTGTCAAAGTTTTTGCACGCTTTTCAGAGAATGTGTTGTATTTCTGTAGACCACATCCCACCTCAGTTCTCCAAATGGGCCGAAGTGAGCATCCAGTAGAACCTTGTCACCTAGGAGTACCATCGAGTGTGTCCAAACCAATTTCTGAGCCTGTGGTACATTTGGCGTAAACCGTGCACCTATCTTGCATCAAGATTAGGACTGTCTCCAAACAGACCGAAGTGGGCATCCACTAGAGCCTCGTCACCTAGGAGTACCATGGGTGCGTTGAAAAGGATTTCTAAGCCTACAGTACGCTTGGCATAAACTATGCACCTATCTAGCACGGACACTAAAACTATCTCCAAACAGACCGAAACGAGATTCCACATGACCCATGTCACCTTGGTGTACCATCGGGTGCGTTCAATTTCTGAGCCTATGGTACGTTTGGCGCAAACCATGCACCGATCTTGCGTCAAGATTAGCACTATCTCTAAATGGACCAAAACGAGCTTCCACTTGAGCCTCGTCACCAAGGAGTACCATCGGGTGTGTCCAAAAT
This sequence comes from Saccharum spontaneum, assembly GCA_022457205.1. Classification (NCBI taxonomy): domain Eukaryota; kingdom Viridiplantae; phylum Streptophyta; class Magnoliopsida; order Poales; family Poaceae; genus Saccharum; species Saccharum spontaneum. The sequence goes on from CM039594.1 coordinate 30,421,038, forward strand.
GATTTGTGAGCCTATGGTACGTTTCATGCAAACCGTGCACATATCTTGTACCGACACTAACATTGTCTCCAAATGGACCAAAACGAGATTCCACATGACCCACATCACCTAAGAGTACCATCTGGTGCAACCAAAATGATTTGTGAGCCTATGGTTCGTTTGGCATAAACCGTGCACCTATCTAGCACCAACACTAACACTGTCTCCAAACGGACTAAAATGAGATTCTACATGACCCACATCACCTAGGAGTAACATCGGGTCCATCCTGAAAGCATCTAGGCCCCGAGAGTTGGTTTCGGCAATTGATGACAACGCATTATTACCATGACTAACGTGTGTTTTGCAGAAACTTTGGTAAGTTAGGTCATGCGGTTGATAACTGCTTTGGGCACTATGGTATTCATGTCCCTTGATGGAAATCGTTTCGGTTTTCAAAGGATTGACGTCAAGATTAAGGACGGTTAGTTCCGGATGTTAAGGTGTTGAGTTACATTCGGAATAGTCGTTAGGATCTTCGCTTTTTCCTTTGGCCGTACTATAAAGGGGGGCATGAGCGAGTAGCTTGACCTAGGTGAGTCTTTTGTTTAGGTGTGGTGCACACTTGTCAAACTTAGCACTAGGTAGCTCAAGAATAGCTCAAAGTTCAGTTGGAAGCAACTTGGTTCAAGTTGCGTCGCGTTTTGGAGTTTTAGAGCCATTTTCCCTTGACCGGACGTGGTCTTTGGCTTGACTGGACGCGTCCCGTCAGTACTAAACAGTTACCATATTTCAGCGCTGTTGACCAGACGCGGTCCTTGCGAGGACCGGACGTGGTGTTCAGGCTGACACGTGTCACAGAAGGAAAAACATCTAATCAGACGCGACTGGGAAGTGATCGACGCGTTCGGTCACATTCCAGTAAGGTACTCTGACGATCGAACGCATCCGATCATCACTGATCAGATGCGGTCGCATGTCAGGTCAAAGTACAGTAAGCTCCCTGCACGATCGGATGCGTCCGATCACCCCTGATCGGTGCGTTCAGTCACTCAGCGAAGTGTTTTAGACTTTCGACTGTTACGATCGACCGGCGCGTCCAGTCAACGCGTATTTTGCTGAGTTGGCAAGTAACGGTTGGATTTGACTGTGGGGTGTATAAATACATCCTCTCCACCTCTTTTAGAGGTCGCTTGCTCATTTATTCAACTGAGAAACACCTTTGAAGTGCAAGGGAGTGCAAGAGCTCTAGTGAGGGTAGTGATTTGAGAATCAAAGCTTGAGAGTCCCTCACTAGTGACTAGGGAGTAGCAAGTGTGCATCCATCTTCTCATTAGGCTCGTTGTGGTCAAGTGAGAGTTCTAGCTTGATACTCTTGGTGATCGCCATCACCTAGACGGCTTGGTGGTGATTGGGAGTTTGGTGATCATCCAGCGGAGCTTATGGATGACCCAACTCATCTTGTGAGCGGTTTTGGGCAATTCACCGCGACGGAGTATCGAAGAATCAGCCCGTAGAGAGCACTTGATCCTTGCGCGGATCAAGGGGGAGCTACACCCTTGCGTGAGTGCTCCAAAGAGGACTAGTAGGGAGTGGCGACTCTCCGATACCTCGGGAAAACATCGCCGTGTTCTTTGCCCTTACTTTCAAGCATTTACTTTCTCGTATTACTTTCATTGCTTGGTTTACTTTCCTAGAATTGCCATGCTAGACTAGGATTGGAACTTAGGATGCAAAACTTTTACCGGTAGAATCACACGGAACACAAGTAGGCACTAGGGGTGAAATTTGGCTTATAGGTTTTAATTCTTGCAATTAATTTTTAGAAAAGCCCAATTCACCCCCCCTCTTGGGCATCTTGATCCTTTCAATTGGTATCGGAGCCGAGTTGCTCCTAATTTAGGCTTCACCGCCTAGAGCAAGATGTCTAACGGAGAAGGACCACCTCCCATCTTTGAGGGAGATGATTTTCCATATTGGAAAATCTGAATGGAGGCGTACCTAAAAGCCATAGATGTTGGGTGTCTTAGAGCCGCAACCCAAGGGCTTCCCGCTATCAAGGATCCCGCCAACCCAAGTGGTGACGAGGAGAAGTACCACCAGTGGAATGCAAAGGCCAAAAATGCACTCTACCGGGACTTAGGCAAGGATATCTTCAATCGTGTGCGTAATGCAAAAAACGCTCATGATTTGTGGGAAAACCTTTATGCTCTCCATGAGGGAACTAAGAGTGAGCGTGAGGAACGCTATCATATTGCTTTAAAGAAAATCAATTCTTTTGAGATGCTTCCTAAAGAAAGTGCTAATGACATGTACACTCGATTGAATGTTCTTGTAGAAGATCTCAATGCTCTTGGGCTCACTCAAATGAGTCAATCGGATGTTGCAAGGAGGATCTTGAGCGTTCTTCTCATTGAGAAGTATGGTCACATTGTCACCGTGCTTCATCAAAGTGATCTCTCCACCGCAACACCGACACAAGTATTGGGGAAGATCAATGCACTTGAGATGTACATGCACATCACTCTGGAAGAGGGCTCATCATCTTCCAAGAAGAAGGACTTGGCCTTCAAAGCTAGCCACGACAAGAAGAAGAAGAAGGGCCAAGCCATGATGGTGCAAGAAAGCTCAAGTGAAAGTGATATTGATGATGCATCACTTGCACTCATGGTGAGGAAGACCACCAAGATGCTAAAGAAGCTCAACAAGAGTGGCATCAAGTTCGATGGCAAGAAGAAGAAATTCTTCACAAGTAGCAAAAGGAAGCCAATATTCGAGATGGATTGCTACAATTGTGAAGAACTTGGCCACCTAGCTCATCAATGCCCTAGGCCTCCAAAAGACAAGTATAAGAACAAGAACAAGGGCAAGAAAAATGACTCAAGTGATGAAGAAGATGAGAAGAAGAAGAACAAGCCATACAAGAAGAAGGATGGCAAGAGAAAAGAGTTCTACAAGAAGAAGAAGGGAGGCAAAGCCTACATTGTTGGTGATTGGCTCACCGACATTGAATCATCATGTGAGTCCTCCGGTGATGAGAGCGATGATGAGAAAGAGAAGGTTGCCGCATTTGTGATTGGGCCATCATCTTCACCGACATCTTCATCACCACCTTCACCGCCACCTTCACCATCATCGTCCACAACTCACCTATGCCTTATGGCCAAGGGTGAACGAAAGGTACAAAACAATGATAGTGATGATGATGATAGTGATAATGATGATAGTGATAGTGATGATGAATATGATGCACCTTCTTATGATGAACTTGTAAAATTGTTGAACAAATACTCTAAAGTCATAAGAAGAACTAGAAATGAAAATGATGAGCTCCAAAATGAAAATGAATCACTCTCATCTAAGCTTGAAAATGCACAAAAGGCTAGTGATGAGCTCAAAGATCAAAATGAAATTATGTCTTCTACTCTCAAGGAGCTCAAAACTTCTAACAAAGAGCTTAGAGATCAACATGATAAACTTGAGAAGAAGCATGATGAGCTCAACACTAGGCACAACTCTCTAAAAGACAAATATACTGCATTGAAAATCGATTATGATAGTCTTGTTGTTGCTAATGAGCTTTCTCTTGAGACACATGATGCTACTAACCAAGTTGTTAAGATTGATATAGCTACATCATGTGATGACTTGATCATTGAAAGCATTGAGCAAGGCTCTAGTGGCAAAGGCAAGAGTGTGGTTGAGTCCAACAACTATGATGATTATGCCAAGATCAAGAGTGAGAATGAGATGCTTACAAATGAGAACAAGAAGCTAAAAGGGTTGATGGCTCTTGAGAAGCAAACTTCAAATGAGTCACTTATTGAAGAGAACAAAAAGCTCAAGCAAGAGAAAGAGCATCTCAAGACCGGCCTAAGCAAGTTCACAAGAGGCCAACATTTGCAAAGTGAGCTACTCATGAACACCGTCATGAAGATGGATAGAAGTGGCATTGGTTACTTGGCAAATCAAGAGAAGAAGGCTAAAGCTCAACAACAACAAAGCAAGTCAAAGTCCAAGCCAAAGAGATGTGTTGAGTGTGGACAAGAAGGCCATTTTACTCATAAGTGCAAAACTCCACCACCACAACACTTGCCCAAGCATGCTAGACCCTTTGCCTTCAATGCTCATTACATGCTTAGAAAAGATTCAAGTGGAAAGATGAAAGTTATGTTCTTGGTGATGTGAACTAGGGATCCCGATCTTCCGAAAGGTTCTGATAACTCTCGATTTGGTGGAGTCACGACACAATTCGATCCGGCTTCCGAACAACTCGGCTCTGAACCCCGCAATCACAGCACCACGACTCCTCTGGTTATCGACCGGCGTTGCACGGTCGACCTCGCCAAGAAGGCTAAGTCCTTGCCTGCAAATTGAGAACACAAGCAAGAACACAAAGGAATGCAACCAAATTGCAGATGAATGATTAATCTCACGAAGTTGGGGTCTCACAAACCGACGACGGCGGCGAAACTGTTATCAACAGAATAATCTAAGCAAAACCCCAAACCCTAACATAGGTGGCGGCTACTGATTATAAAGCCTAAGGGGCATCCAAGAACCCCTACTCACGTCGCTAAGGAAGTGCCAACACGTTACAAGGCCCAAACGGCCCAAAAGACGGCGACACAGCGCCCTGACAGATTCTGGACGGTGACTTGTTTCGACGATTCCCGTTGATTCCGAATAGCTTTTGACGTGAGACCACTTGGGTTGGCTTCCTTATAAAATAATCTTTCCATCCATATATGGATCATCGAAAACGGAGTCCGGATGCGTCCTGGGTGACCAGTTTAAGGCAGACTGGTCCTGGATTCCGAGGTGGACTCGAACTTGATTTGGTTTGGTCCTCCATCTTTATCCGGGCGCCCTCGCTGGTCCTCCACGCCTCCAAGCCCTCCTCCATGTGTCTCCTGGACCTCTCCTTCATACCTAAGCATAATATAATCATTAGGTAGCAATCTATTCTCAGAATCATATAAAGAGTTACTTAGGAACGAGCTCACCTCTAAATTTAATTGACGCGCGCGAGCTCTAGTGATTGGACCTTGAATGTCCAACAGTGGATCATTGTGTGTATGTGAAGGAGTGATGTCCTCATCATCCTCCCCCTCTTGAATTGGAGTCGTCCTCGACACCAACTCATCTTCGTCTCCCAAGTATGGCTTCAAATCTGAAATGTTAAATGTGGAACTAACCCCAAATTCGGGGGGTAACTCAAGCTTATATGCATTATCATTAATCTTCTCAACAATTTTAAATGGACCATCAGCTCTAGGCATCAACTTAGACTTTCTCAAATCTGGAAATCTATCCTTTCTCAAGTGCAACCAAACCAAATCACCTGGTTCAAGCTTCACTTCTTGTCTACCTTTACTACCAGCAATTCTATACTTTTCAGTCATTTTTTCAATGTTATGCTTAGTTGTTTCATGCATTCGCAAAATAAAATCAGCACGTTCCTTAGCATCAACATGAATTGTATCACTAGTAGGTAGAGGCAAAATATCAATTGGAGCACGGGGATTGAATCCATACACTACCTGAAAAGGACTTACCTTGGTGGTAGAATGTGTTGCCCGATTGTAAGCAAACTCCACATGAGGCAAACATTCTTCCCACATCTTTAAATTTTTCTTCAGAATAGCTCTCAACATGGCACCCAAAGTGCGGTTAACTACCTCTGTTTGCCCATCGGTTTGTGGGTGACAAGTTGTAGAAAACAACAGTTTTGTACCCAACTTATTCCATAGAGTGCGCCAAAAGTGACTCAAAAATTTAGCGTCGCGATCTGAAACAATAGTAGAAGGCATACCATGCAAACGAACAATCTCTTTGAAAAAGAGGTCAGCAATATGAATAGCATCATCACTTTTATGACATGGTATAAAGTATGCCATCTTAGAAAATCGATCCACCACAACAAAAATGCTATCCCTCCCCCTCTTAGTCTTAGGCAATCCCAAAACAAAATCCATAGAAATATCTGCCCAAGGAATAGAAGGAACAGGAAGAGGCATATACAAACCATGTGGATTCAAGCAAGACTTAGCTTTTTGACATGTGGTACAGCGTGCCACGAATCGCTCAACATCTCTCTTCATCTTTGGCCAAAAGAAGTGTGTGGCCAAAACATCCTCCGTCTTCTTAGCACCAAAATGTCCCATCAACCCTCCTCCATGCGCTTCCTGCATCAACAAAAGACGAACGGATCCTACTGGAATGCATAGGCGGTTAGCTCTAAATACAAAACCATCATTGACCACAAACTTGTTCCATGAATGTCCCCCTTTGCAATTCAGCAACACATCTTTAAAATCAGGATCAAGCGCATATTGTTCTTTTATTGTTTCAAGTCCAAAAATTCTACATTCAAGTTGGGACAGCAAAGTGTATCGCGTAGACAAAGCATCTGCAATCACATTATCCTTCCCTTTCTTGTGTTTGAAAACATAAGGAAAAGATTCAATAAATTCAACCCACTTAGCATGTCTACGATTCAGATTATGTTGTGAACGAAGATACTTAAGCGATTCATGATCCGAATGAATAACAAACTCTTTAGGCCACAAATAATGACGCCACGTCTCTAAAGAACGTACAAGAGCATACAATTCCTTATCATACGTGGAGTAATTCAAAACAGGGCTATGTAATTTTTCGCTAAAGTATGCAATGGGCTTACCATCTTGCATCAAAACACCTCCAATGCCAACTCCACTAGCATCACATTCTAGCTCAAAAGTCTTACCAAAATTTGGAAGTTGCAGCAATGGTGCGTGTGTAAGCTTGTCCTTCAAAGTGTCTAAGGACGCCTCTTGTGCCCTTCCCCAATGAAACACCACACCCTTCTTTGTCAACTCGTGTAAAGGGGCAGCAATGGTGCTGAAATCCTTGACGAAGCGGCGGTAAAATCCTGCAAGACCAAGAAAACTCCTCACCTGTGTGATGGATTGGGGAACCGGCCAGCTCTTAATGGCTGCAATCTTTGCCTCATCCACCTCAATTCCCTGTGGAGTAACAACATAGCCAAGAAAAGAGACTCGATCCGTGCAAAAGATGCACTTCTCAAGGTTACCAAATAAACATGCCTCGCGTAAAGCATTAAAAACAGCACGTAAGTGATCCATATGTTCATCCAAAGACTTGCTATAAATTAAGATATCATCAAAGTAAACTACCACAAATTGACCAATGAAAGCTCTTAAAACCTCATTCATTAGGCGCATGAATGTACTAGGTGCATTAGTCAACCCAAAAGGCATTACTAACCATTCATACAATCCGAATTTAGTTTTGAAAGCTGTTTTCCATTCATCTCCAAGTTTCATTCTAATTTGGTGGTAGCCACTACGCAAGTCAACCTTTGTGAAAATTACAGAACCACATAATTCATCAAGCATGTCATCAAGCCTAGGAATAGGGTGACGATATCGAATGGTAATATTATTAATGGCTCTACAATCAACACACATACGCCAAGAACCATCTTTCTTAGGAACCAAAATTACAGGAACAGCGCAAGGGCTAAGGCTTTCACGTACGTACCCACGGTCCAAAAGCTCTTGTACTTGCCGCTGAATTTCCTTAGTCTCCTCGGGGTTGGTTCGATAAGCAGCGCGGTTTGGCAATGATGCTCCCGGAATCAAATCAATTTGATGCTCTATCCCTCTCATAGGTGGAAGCCCCGGGGGTATCTCAGCTGGAAAAATGTCCTCATACTCCTGCAAAAGGTTAGCGACAGCAGGCGGTACCGAGCTAACATCATCATCAAGAGAAAACAAGGTTCGTTTGCAAACCAAAGTATAGCATACATCGTCATCAGAAATTTCAGCAAGGTCACTTTTTCTTGCAAGCATAACAGCACCCTTCAATTTAATTCCCTGAGCCTGAACATTAGGTGCTAACTTCTCCTGTTTAGGTGGGTAAATAGAATTTGCTACTTGCTGATTTTCAGATTTAACCTCATGCAAACTAGCAGTTCGTGCTCTATCATGTTGTACAATTTCAGCTGGGGTCAAGAGAACCAAAGTAATTTTCTTTCCTTTATGCACAAAAGTGTATGTATTACTTCTACCATGGTGTATAGCATCTTTATCAAATTCCCAAGGACGACCCAATAAAAGTGAACAAGCTTCCATAGGTACTACATCACAATCAACATAACATAATCAACATAGGTACCAATGGAAAAAGAGACTCTGCAAGTTTGTGTTACCTTAGCTTTACCTGAATCATTCAACCACTGAATATGGTACGGATGGGGGTGTGGTCGAGTGGTCAAGCCAAGCTTCTTGACCAAATATGTACTCACCAAGTTATTGCAGCTACCTCCATCAATGATGACACGTGCTCGTCGATTGTTGATTACGAAGAAAATCTGGAATAAATTGTGGCGTTGCAGCTTCTCAGGTTGTTGTATCTGTGCGCTAAGCACTCGCTGCACAATGATGTTCATGTAGGCGGCCGTGTCATCGCTACCAAAGACTTCGCCGTCCTCCTGAACAGCTTGTTCTTGATCCTCATCATCTTCAATGTCAGAGGTGCTGATGTACCCATCGTCTGTAGCAATGTATGCTCGCTGACTAGGGCACTCTCGCTGCATATGCCCAAATCCATGGCAGCGGTGGCACTGAACGCCAGGAGTGCGTCCCGTTGAGGCAACAGAGGATGCAATCTTTAAAGGTTCCTGCACATAATTTTTACCTGAACCGGAAGGTCGTGGAGAAGATGATTTGACTCCAGACTTATCCTTGCTCACGGTTGGTTGCATCCGATAGGAAGATGCCTTGGGAAGCCCCGAAGATCGCGGTGTGTATGTGGTGCCAACCTTGTTCTTGCCCTGCAAGTCACGCCCCTGCAACTCCTTCTCTGCAAGCATAGCAAACTGAAACAACTGGTTGACAGTGTTAAATTCCTTATAATCAACTATGTCTTGAATTTCACGCCTCAAACCCGAATAAAAACGAACAATAGAATCCTCAGGCCCCTCCACTATGCCAATTGATGTGAACTACGGATCCCAATCTTCCGAAAGGTTCTGATAACTCTCGATTTGGTGGAGTCACGACACAATTCGATCCGGCTTCCGAACAACTCGGCTCTGAACCCCGCAATCACAGCACCACGACTCCTCTGGTTATCGACCGGTGTTGCACGGTCGACCTCGCCAAGAAGGCTAAGTCCTTGCCTGCAAATCGAGAACACAAGCAAGAACACAAAGGAATGCAACCAAATTGCAGATGAATGATTAATCTCACGAAGTTGGGGTCTCACAAACCGACGACGGCGGCAAAACTGTTATCAACAGAATAATCTAAGCAAAACCCCAAACCCTAACATAGGTGGCGGCTACTGATTATAAAGCCTAAGGGGCATCCAAGAACCCCTACTCACGTCGCTAAGGAAGTGCCAACACGTTACAAGGCCCAAACGGCCCAAAAGACGGCGACACAGCGCCCTGACAGATTCTGGACGGTGACTTGTTTCGACGATTCCCGTTGATTCCGAATAGCTTTTGACGTGAGACCACTTGGGTTGGCTTCCTTATCAAATAAGCTTTCCATCCATATATGGATCATCGAAAACGGAGTCCGGATGCGTCCTGGGTGACCAGTTTAAGGCAGACTGGTCCTGGATTCCGAGATGGACTCGAACTTGATTTGGTTTGGTCCTCCATCTTTATCCGGGCGCCCTCGCTGGTCTTCCACGCCTCCAAGCCCTCCTCCATGTGTCTCCTGGACCTCTCCTTCATACCTAAGCATAATATAATCATTAGGTAGCAATCTATTCTCAGAATCATATAAAGAGTTACTTAGGAACGAGCTCACCTCTAAATTTAATTGACGCGCGCGAGCTCTAGTGATTGGACCTTGAATGTCCAACAGTGGATCATTGTGTGTATGTGAAGGAGTGATGTCCTCATCACTTGGGTCCTCCAAACAAGAATAGGCCTAAGAAAATATGGGTTGCCAAGTTACTAGTAGAGAAAGTCAAGGGCCCCTCTCAAGTTTGGGTCTCTAAACAAAAAGCTTGATCTCTTGTGTGTAGGTGAACTATAAGACCGGTGAATCTCATTTGGTTATTGATAGTGGTTGCACTCAACATATGACCGGTGATCCTCGTATGTTCACCTCACTTGAAGAGAATGGGGTATGTCAAGAGAAGATCACATTTGGAGGTAATTCAAAGAGCAAAGTCAAGGGTATAGGCAAGATTGCAGTATCAAATGATCACTCTCTCACAAATGTGCTCTATGTTGCTTCATTGAGTTTCAACTTGTTATCCGTTGGGCAACTTTGTGACCTTGGCTATCAATGCTTGTTCACACCAAATGAAGTGGTAGTTTCAAAGATAGATGACAAGCAAATGATATTCAAAGGCTTTAGATACAATAATCTTTGTCTTGTTGACTTCACCTCTGAAGATGCAAACTTGATGACATGCTTGTTCACCAAGACCTCACTTGGGTGGCTTTGGCATAGGAGGCTTGCTCATGTTCGAATGAACACTCTCAACAAGCTATTGAAGAAAGAATTAGTGAGAGGTTTGAAGGATGTAAAGTTTGAAAAGGACAAACCTTGTAGTGCATGTCAAGCCGGCAAACAAGTTGCAAACACTCATCCAACCAAAGCTTACATGTCAACTTCAAGAGTGCTAGAACTTCTACACATGGATTTGTTTGGTCCTACAACTTACAAGAGCTTGGGTGAAAATCTCTATTGTCTTGTGATTGTGGATGACTACTCAAGATACACTTGGACTTTCTTCCTTCATGACAAATCCAAAGTGACCAATTGCTTCAAGAAGTTTGCAAAGAGAGCTCAAAATGAATTTGATGTCAAGATAAAGAAGATTAGAAGTGACAATGGGAAAGAGTTTGACAACACAAACATTGAAGCTTATTGTGATGAGATTGGAATCAAGCATGAAGTTTCATCAACCTACACTCCTCAACAAAATGGTATAGTTGAGAGAAAGAACCGGACTTTGATCACCCTTGCAAGAACAATGTTAGATGAGTACAACACTCCGGAGAAATTGTGGGCCGAGGCAATCAACACCACATGTTATGCTTCAAATCACCTCTTCCTACAAAAGTTTCTTGGCAAGACCTCTTATGAGTTGCTAAATGGGAAGAAGCCAGACGTCTTATTCTTTCGGGTGTTTGGTTGCAAATGCTACATCTACAAGAAGCGTCAACACCTAGGGAAGTTTCAAAGACGTTGTGATATTGGTTTTCTTGTTGGTTACTCATCAAAGTCCAAAGCATATAGAGTATTTAACCATGCCACCGGTTTGGTTGAAGAAACATATGATGTGGAATTTGATGAATCTAACGGCTCCCAAGGAGCAATTGAGAATTGTGATGATGTAGGTGATGAACCATTGAGGGAGGCAATGAAGAACATGCCGGTGGGAGACATCAAACCAAAAGATGATGAAGACAATGTACAAATTGTTGATCCACCATCTTCATCACAAGTGCCTCAAGATGATGACAAGAATGAGAGAGTTGAAAATGAAGATACTCATGTCTCTCATGAACAAGCCAAGGCACAAGCTCAAGATGTTGATGCTCCCCAACCCTCTCCTCAAGTGGTTCATAGAAGAAACTCGCCTTTACTTCAAGCACATCCATAAGATCTCATCATAGGGAGTCCTACTAAGGGTGTAATGACTCGATCTCAAAAGCTTGCTTCTTTTGTTGAACATCACTCTTTTGTCTCTTATGTTGAACCTAAGAATGTAGAAGAAGCTCTTCAAGATCCGGATTGGATGAATGCTATGCATGAAGAATTGAACAACTTCACCCGCAATCAGGTTTGGACACTTGAAGAGCATCCAAAAGGTGCAAGAGTCATTGGAACCAAGTGGGTGTTCCGCAACAAACAAGATGACCAAGGCATAGTGGTGAGGAACAAGGCAAGACTAGTTGTAAAGGGGTTCTCTCAAGTTGAAGGTCTTGATTTTGGAGAGAATTTTGCACCTATTACAAGACTTGAAGCCATTCGTATCCTTCTTGCATATGCATCACATCATGATATGAAACTATATCAAATGGATGTAAAAAGTGCATTCTTAAATGGCTTCATAAATGAACTAGTCTATGTTGATCAACCTCCCGGGTTTGAAGACCCTAGATATCCTAATCATGTTTATAGCTTGTCCAAGGCGCTATATGGGCTCAAGCAAGCCCCTAGGGCGTGGTATGAGCACCTCCGGGACTTCCTCATTGAGAAGGGCTTCACCATTGGGAAGGTCGACACCACACTATTCACCAAGAAGCTTAATGAGGAAATCTTCATTTGTCAAGTCTATGTTGATGATATCATCTTCGGATCAACAAATGAAGATTATTGCAAGGAATTTGGTGAATTGATGTCGAAGGAGTTTGAGATGTCTATGATTGGTGAGCTCACATTCTTCCTTGGTTTTCAAGTTAAGCAAATGAGAGAAGGGATTTTCATCTCTCAAGAAAAGTATACCAAGGATCTTCTCAAGAGATTTAAGATGGAAGAGTGTAAGCCAATCAAGACCCCAATGCCATCTAATGGACATCTCGACCTAGATGAGGGAGGTAAATCGGTTGATCAAACTCTATATTGTTCTATGATTGGTAGCTTGTTGTACCTTACCGACATCATGTTTAGTGTGTGCATGTGTGCTCGCTTTCAAGCGTGTCCTAAAGAACCTCACTTAAGTGCCGTAAAAAGAATTTTAAGATTTTTTAAGCACACCCCAAGCATTGGTCTTTGGTATCCCAAAGGAGCTAGATTCCAACTAGTTGGCTATTCCGATTCGGATTATGCCGGTTGCAAAATTAATAGAAAAAGCACATCCGAAGGATGCCATTTGCTTGGGAGGTCTTTAGTATCTTGGTCATCTAAGAAGCAAAATAGTGTGGCTTTGTCCACCGCCGAGGCGGAATACATTGCCGCGGGGGCTTGTTGTGCACAAATCTTATACATGAAACAAACCCTCCTAGAGTATGGAGTTGTTCTTAAAAAGGTGCCACTTTTATGTGACAATAAAAGTGCCGTTAAAATTGCTAATAATTTGGTACAACACTCACGCACCAAGCACATTGATATCCGCCACAACTTTCTAAGAGATCATGTTGCTAAAAATGATATATCACTAGAAGGTGTAAGAAGTGAAAATCAATTAGCGGATATCTTCACTAAACCTTTGGATGAGGCTACCTTTTGTAGGTTGAGAAGTGAACTTAATGTGCTTGACTCTAGTAACTTTAAAAAATGAGCTTGTGTTGTCCCTTGCATTGCATTGTATTGTATTATATGTCATGTTTAATTCCCCGCAATGCATCTAGGACTTGTCTAACACGGTTACGATAACCCTCCTTTGGAGGAGTGAAGAAGCCTAACCGTGGATCAAACTTGACAAGCAACCTAGTCTTTCTTACTTGTTTTGCATTGCATATGCATGGTTGTTGCTTTATCGTTTCTTTTCGGTTTGGCTTTGAGCAACCTCTGTGTTCGTCCATGAATAGAGAGAGCATTTGATGCTCCCAAGGGTTCATAAACTCTATTGCATGGCCATACGTTACTCCTCAGGTGTTTATTGCTTATTTTCCTAAATACAATACTAGCCTAAGGCAAAATATTTTGAAAAACTTGAGGGTTTGAGTGAGGTCACTCATATCAGGTTCCAATTGGTGTTTATTTGAGTCTCTTTGAATTGGAACTTGATTAGGAGAAGTCGCGTCGAAGATCGGATTGAAGAAAGGCGTTAAACAGTGACCGGACGCTGGACCAGACGCTGAACCGGATGCGGTGTTGCTTCACCACTACGTCCGGTCCCGCCGACCACCAGCGTGTCCGGTCATTCCGAAGACTTTCTCTTGGACCTATGACCAGACGCTCGACCGGACGCGTCGTTGTTGACCACCGCGTCTGGTCATGCGCGATGAGTTTCCCGGATGACCTCCTATCGGACTCTGTCCGTGTCCGATCAGCCCTAACCGGACACGTTCGGTCGCTCCAGGAGCTTACTGGACTGTGACCAGACGCTGCCCCACCGCGTCCGGTCATGCGACCACCGCATCCGGTCAGTGCATTGCGAGTGGATCTGAGCCCTCATATAACCTTTCGTTCTCGATCTGTTTTCCATCTCAATCCGTCGTACGTCGTGCCCGTGCCCTAGCTCGTCTCGCTGACTTGCCGCGCCGCCGCACTGCGCCTCCTCCTCCGCCACGCCGCGCCCCGCTCCTCATCCGCCGTGCCACCATGCTCACGCCCGCACCACCGCACCTCGCCGCTGCGCCCGCTCCTCGCCACGCGCGCCGCCTTGCGCCCGCGCCGCCGTTCCTCACCGCCACGACTCACCTCACGCCACCGTGCCCCGCTGCTACCGCGCCTCGCCCATGCCATCACCACCGTGCCAAGCCCTTGGCCGAGCTCTCTCTCTGTTTTTAGTCGGCCACCGAGACCACCTCTGTTTTGCCCTGACCCTAGGTCTCGTGCGACTTCGTTTCGGCAGTTCGTCGTCGAGGTTTCTCCGCACGACGTCTTCTCCGCGAGGTTCTTTCGCGTTACCTTGATCTTCTCCTTAGGGTTTGCCGTAATCTTTTCATTGAAATTCTAACTCACTATCACTTGTCTCGACAAATCAGCGCTCATCCGGTGCTTCCGAGGAACTCTCGCGAATCAAGGTTGTCTCATCCCGTCACCGGTTTCTCGCCGATCGGAGGTAGCTATCGTGTTCTATTCATATCTTATCTCATTATGCTTGCTACCTTTAGGATCTCTTATCTATTAGATAATATATGTTGCTTATAGTAGATCCATCTATTCTATCTTTTCAGCGTTCGGTCGGTGTGTTGGGTGACAGTTGATCAGATTTGAATCCGAGGCCAAGCCTGCGGATACGGATTGAGGCCAAGCCTCTTGAGTGTTAGTTCACCATCTTTCAGGGTTTCTCAGCAGTTGGTCAGTATGGTTCACTACAAGAACGCTAGGGGTGCACCTAGTGACGGGGACGAGAGTCCTCCCAGACTGACAGAGGTTGCGCGTGGTAAGCGCAAGAAGACCATGGCCAAGAAGAGGAAGAGAACACTTACAGAGGCAGAGATTGCTCAGGCAGTTGCTGATGCTACTGAGATGGTAGAGAGGGGTGGTAGGAGTAGTGGGATTCACATTGGCGAGCGTCGCTTTCATCTTGAAGGTCGACAGCTCGGTACTGAGGCCACCGAGGGGACAGAGGATATGCCTGTTGATCCGCCCACAGAGGATCCAAAGGAGACAGAGGAGCAGCCAGTTCAGACTCCACCGTGTCGTCGCTCAGGACGTACGTGAGCTTAGGTGACTCCTAGGCCAGAGGGCCAGCGTCGTGGAGGACATCCACCTCCCAGGGCTCGAGGACATCCCCCAGTCGAGCACTTTGACTTGAGGGGAGCTACAACACGCCAGGTGCAGGCCCTGAGGTTTGTTGAGGTTGGTCGGTGGTTCCCACCTCAGTGGGACCCCCGAGCGTCAGAGGGCTTCTACACACCTCTGCATGAGGACTTCTACAGAGCGTATGTTGACAGTGGGATTGCTTTTAGACCTCAGAGGGTTTGTCGACTTGAGGCTCTAGTTGAGGTGGTTGGTGAGCATCTTCGTCCGTACCTGTCCTTTCTTCCTTGCTTGTCAGATTTTCTTGGACGAACGGGAGCCTACTGCGGCACTTTGGTCAGGGAGTTCTATTCTTCACTTTGGATTGACCCGGCACATGAGTTCATCCACTTTGCATTCCGAGGCCGTGACCGCAGACTCTACAGCACCAGGGTACGGGAGATTCTCAGACTCCCTGCTTCAGATACGAAGATACACCAGCTGTGCTTTGGTCAGACTGCTCCACCGAGACGCCCTTACCGCGGTACAGTGCCTCCTACTGATATGATCCGACCCTGCTTTCGTGAGCCTTTTGGCGAGGGGTCTAGACGTACACCTGCTAGCTTGACACCCCTCACAGAGTCTTAGATGCTATTGTCAGACGCACTCTTCTTCCGAGGCTGGGGCAGAAAGAGGGATTGACCCGTATGTAGCTATGGGTGGTGCATCACCTCCTCTCACAGACATCGTTCGACATCTGGGATCTTATGCTATGTGAGATGGAGGATACCTTGGCAGAGGGTTTCTAGGGTCACCGTCAGCTGCCCTATTGAAAGGTCTTGATGGCTAGAGGGGGGTGAATAGCCTTTTAAAAATTTCTACAAAGACAAGCTAAACAAGTTTATCAATACAACAAATAGCGAGATGCGAGTTTTGCTTAGCCTACGGGCTGTTTGCAAGCCACCTATCCAATTCACAATTCTAGTATATTTGCACTCAACCGCACAAGTCAAACCGAGAAGGAAACTACAACTAGCAAGCTACACAAAAGAGCTACTCTTGCAAAGTGACTAAGAAAATAATACAAGAGAGAGTTAGAAGGGTATCACTGAGGGGCGAAGTATTGAGCCAACCAAACAATAAGATCAAGAGATAAATTCCACAATACACAACCACCGGGATCGATCAAACACAATAAGAATGATGACACAAAGATTTATCCCGAGGTTCACGTGCTTGCCGGCATGCTAGTCCCCGTTGTGTCCCTCTTCACCACGTGGTTCGGTGGCTAATCGGTCTCACACCGAGCCTCTCAAAAGGCGCCACAAGAACCTACCAAATGGCAAAAGGTTGCAAATGACACGAGCAATCCACTAATGTTGCCTTTGGCGCTTCGCCGAGGTAGGCACAAACCCCTCACAATCACCGGAGGTGGCCAAGAACAATCACCAACTCTTGCCAACGCCTCCAAGCTGCTCCAAACCGTCTAGGTGGCGGCAACCACCAAGAGAAACAAGAATCCCGCAGCAAATCAACCACCAAGTGCCAACTAGATACAATCTCACAATGCAAACGCACTTGGATCACTCAATCTCACTTCGAATATGCAAAGAAGCAAGAGAGATGAGTGGGAGGGGAGTTGCTTAGCTCAAAGTGCTCACAAGTATGTCAAATGTCTAAGAGTAAGAGCCTTGAGCCGGCCAACGAGTATTTATAGACGTACCCCTTCGAATATAGCCGTTAGGAATGAGATCCAGCTGAAATCGCGCTGACCGGACGCGCTGGTCCGACTGACCGGACGCGCCGGTCGAGTAACGGCTAGTTTCGCGAAGCACTGACCGGACGCGCCGGTCGCAACGACCAGACGCGCTGGTCACGACCGGACGCGCTGGTCCCGTGACTGACCGGACGCGCTGGTCAACACTGAGTCGCGCAAAAACGAACCAGCGACCGGACGCGCTGTTGAACTGACCGGACGCCACAGTGCCCGCGTCCGGTCAGAGTCCAGTAAGCTCCCTGGACGACCGGACGCTTCCGGTCGCCTGTGACCGGACGCGCCTCGCGTCCGATCAAACAACTGAAAACCGCGCAGACACTGGACACTGACCGGACGCGTCCGGTCAAACAGTGACCGCGTCCGGTCCAGCGTCCGGTCACCACTGTGACCTCCGTTCGCTTCCGTTTCTTTTCCGTTTGATTTCCGACTTCCGGCGTAGTAGAAAATAGGCATTTCATTTCCTCGAAATCGCCTGAATCCCGCGCTCGCACGCTCGGCGGGAGGGAGAGAGGACCCCAAACCCTCTCTACCGCTTAAACTCCAACGCCATCGCAAATATGCTAACATCACCAAGTGATCATCACCATGTGCATGTGTGTTAGCATTTTCACAATCATTTTTCGAGGCGTTATTAGTTCTATCCAAATGCATATGACATGAAATGCACACCTAGAGGCACTTAGGAGTTCAATAGCCGCGTCATTCCCCTCTTTATAGTACGGCTATCTATCCTATAATGTAACCACACCCACTAGGTGTCTTGGTTACTAAAACACAACCCTTAAGCATATACCTTTGCCTTGATCACGTAGGGTTGCGTCCAAATCCAAGTGTGGCCATCATGATCACCATGTCCATCTTGCCACCAACCTTGGAATGTACTAATCCTCATATGCTACATACAACTTAGGCATAGGATTAGTACTTAGGCATTGTCACTAATTACCAACACCAAACATAGGACTTTTCAATCTCCCCCTTGTTGGTAATTGGTGACAACCCTTTCACAAAGATATTATGATAAAATTTTGATTGAACCCATGTCACATTGTCCATGTATATTACCATGTGTAAGAAGTATGGACAAGTGATCATGAATTCAAATTGATAGCAATGGCTCCCCCTACATGTATGCTATATGTTTGGATTTAGGAAGCATACACGCTTAGATAGGAAAATATAGGAGCATTGACTATCAATAGGTGCTAAGTGTTTTAGATTATAGACCTTTGAAGCGTGATACCATCGGAGTAGCGATAAACACCATCTTAGCACCTTGTGTAGTTAGATACCACTTGGAAAAGTACAAACATAACTAGAAACCTCGTGAGATCAACATTATAAGCAAGGCTCTAGTACCACTTTGAAAACCATGAAGCAAGAAAAATCTAACTACTTCCTATTCATGCTAGTACTTCAATACGCCATTCAATTGTATACTAGCAAGTCACCACACAAGCAAAGTATTGGAGAAAAAGAGATGCATAACTATGCATCATACATATGAAGTGCACAAAGAAATGCAATATTCATGTTTAAGAGCTTGCTCCCCCTACTTGTGTGCTCAAAATTTTAGTTGATCCCCTTCTTTTACCAATTCTCCCCTTTAGATTTTCTCTCCCTTTATAATCTATCTTTGTGAGCAACATTTTCTCCCCCTTTGTGCTTCTCCCCCTTTGAGTTCTATCTTTGTGAACAACATTTTCTCCCCCTTTGGCACCAATGACCACAAGGGACCAATTTTAGATAGATTATCATGTTGAATTATGGAGTGAGGATCAAGTTTGTGATTCAACCTAGATTGCTTGCATAAATAAAATGCTTCGGTTTGATCCAAGGGCAAGCTTCTTCACACCTCACTAGAAGGGTTATCATGCACCATGTTGAAGCAAATATTTAGACAAGTTTTCTAGATTAAACACTTAGGATCACAAGCTACTTAAACAAGTTATATGCTACCACTAGATCATACAAGTCATAGAAACAATAGTGGCACCATATAAACTTCAAAGTCATTTGATTTTCATGAATGAGCCTAGAACATGTAAATTATGACTAGATGCACTAAACAAGTCCTTAGCATAGAATGTATGACATGTCAACCAATTGTACCTTGGGGCTCGAAGAAGAGGCATGTCATATATGGGGTGTTTCAACTCATGTTGGAGAAGTCAATTATGTTCAACTCATTCTTTAGCTTGTGAAATCTCTTCTCATCAAGTGGCTTGGTGAATAGATCGGCTAGTTGATCTTCGGTGCCCACACTCTCAATAGCAATGTCACCCTTTTGTTGATGATCTCTAATAAAATGATGACGAACATCAATATGCTTTGTTCTTTGATGTTGAACCGGATTGTTGGTTAGCTTCACGGCACTTTCATTGTCACATAGCAATGGCACATTCTTGAAATTGATTCCAAAATCCTTCAATGTTGCCTTCATCCACAAGATTTGTGCACAACAACTACCCGCGGCAATGTATTCGGCTTCGGCGGTAGATAGTGCAATACTATTTTGCTTCTTGGATGACCATGAGACAAGTGATCTTCCCAACAATTGACAAGTCCCGGAAGTACTCTTTCTCTCCACTTTGTCACCGGCATAGTCGGAATCCGAATATCCAACTAGCTCAAAGCTTGCACCTTTGGGATACCATAATCCAACATCTTGTGTATGCTTCAAATACCTCAATATTCTCTTTGTTGCCTTCAAATGACTTTCTCTTGGTGAGGCTTGAAATCTTGCACACATGCATACACTAAACATCACATCGGGTCTTGATGTCGTCACATAGAGTAGGCTACCAATCATTGATCTATAAAGCTTTTGATCCACCATGTTGCCACTCTTGTCACTATCCAAACTTCCACTAGTGCCCATTGGAGTTGTAATGCCCTTTGCATCTTCCATGCCAAACTTCTTGAGCATATCTTTAATGTATTTGGTTTGGCTCACAAATGTTCCTTCCTTCATTTGTTTGATTTGAAGTCCAAGAAAGAAACTAAGTTCACTGATCATTGACATTTCAAATTCCTTTGCCATCATTTTCCCAAACTCATCACAATACTCTTGATTGGTTGAACCGAAGATGATATCATCAACATATATTTGCAACACAAACAAGTCTTTCCCAATCTTCTTGGTGAAGAGAGTAGTATCTACTTTGCCCATGACAAATCCTTTGGTTAGCAAGAAGTCCCTCAATCTTTCATACCATGCTCTAGGTGCTTGCTTCAATCCATACAAAGCTTTCCTTAACTTGTACACATGGTTGGGTTTCTTGTCATCTTCAAAACCGGGAGGTTGCTCCACATACACCTCTTCTTGAATGTACCCATTGAGAAATGCACTCTTTACATCCATTTGATATAGCTTGATATTATGAGCACAAGCATAGGCAAGTAAGATCCTAATTGCTTCCAATCTTGCAACCGGGGCATAAGTTTCACCAAAGTCAAGACCCTCTATTTGTGTGTAACCTTGAGCCACTAGTCTTGCTTTGTTCCTTACTACTATTCCATCTTGATCTTGCTTGTTGCGAAAGACCCATCTTGTTCCAATGACATTATGATCCTTAGGCCTCTCAACTAGTTCCCATACTTTATTTCTCTTGAAGTTGTTGAGCTCTTCATGCATTGCATTTACCCAATCCGGATCTCTCAATGCTTTATCAATGTCCTTGGGTTCTTCCATTGACACAAAAGAAGAGTGAGCACAAAATGATGCCAATCTTGATCTAGTTTGAACTCCCCTTTGTATGTCACCAATGATGGAATCCAATGGATGGTCTCTTGCAATATTAGTTGGTTGAAGCACTTGGACTTGATTGCTTGGATGTTGATGTTGATCATAAGTTGGAGATGATGAACTAGCCACTTGTTGATCTTGTTGCACTTGAGATGATGTACTAGCTTGGTTTTGCATTAGAGACCCACTAGCTTGTGTAATTGGACTTTGGAGCACTTGATCTTTGTTGTCATCCACATCAATCACTTGCTTTGGCCTAATATCACCAATATCCATTTCTTTCATAGCATTGATCAATTGAGTTCCTCTCACATTATCCAAGTTATTTTCCTCATCTTGAAAGCCATTTGTTTCATCAAACTCAACATCATGAACTTCCTCAAGTAAACCACTAGCCAAATTCCAAACTCTATAAGCTTTGCTAGTAGTGGAGTAACCAAGTAAGAATCCTTCATCACATTTCTTCTCAAACTTGCTTAATCTAGTCCCCTTCTTCAAGATGTAGCATTTGCAACCAAATACCCGAAAGTATGCAATGTTGGGCTTTCTTCCATTTAAGATCTCATATGGTGTCTTCTCTAGAAACTTGTGGTAATAGAGGCGGTTGCTATAGAAGCAAGCCGTGTTGATTGCTTCGGCCCAAAATGAATGACTCATATTATACTCATTCAACATTGATCTTGCCATATCAATCAAAGTTCTATTCTTTCTCTCAACTAGGCCATTAGATTGAGGTGTATACTTGGCGGAGAATTGATGCTTGATTCCAAGCTCCTCACATAGCTCATCAACTCTTGTGTTTCTAAACTCACTTCCATTATCACTTCTCACTTTCTTGATTGTGGTCTCAAACTCATTTTGTACTCTCTTGATGAACTTCTTGAATATGTCAAATACACCACTCTTGTCCCCAAGAAAGAATACCCATGTGTATCTAGTGAAATCATCCACAATCACAAAGCCATACTTGTTGCCACCAATGCTTGTATATGTAGTTGGCCCAAATAAATCCATGTGCAACAACTCAAATGCCTTGGAGGTACTCATAATGCTTTTCAATGGATGAGTGTTGCCTACTTGCTTTCCGGCTTGACACGCACTACATAGCTTGTCTTTCTCAAATGTGACATCCTTCAAGCCTCTAACTAAGTCATGCTTCACTAACTTGTTCAATTGCTTCATGCCAACATGACCAAGTCTTCTATGCCATAACCAACCCATACTTGATTTGGTGAGCAAGCATGTTGAGAGTTGAGTGTCACTGGCATTGAAATCAACCAAGTATAGATTCTCATATCTAAAGCCCTTGAAGATCAAGTTGGAGCCATCAACACTAACTATCTCCACATCATCAATACCAAATATGCACTTGAAACCGAGATCACACAATTGAGCAACCGAGAGAAGATTGAAGTTCAACTTTTCAACTAAGAGCACATTGGAAATGCTATGATCATTTGAGATTGCAATCCTTCCAAGAGCCTTCACATCACCCTTGCTATTGTCACCAAATGTGATGCTATCAATACCACTATCATTTGATTTGAGAGAGTTGAACATTCTTGAATCACCGGTCATATGTTGAGAGCACCCACTATCAAGCACCCAATGCCTTCCTCCGGCCTTGTAATTTACCTACAAAATAAATCAATGTTTCTTAGGTACCCATACTTGTTTGGGTCCTTGGAGGTTAGTAACTAAGTTCTTTGGTACCCAAATGGCCTTCTTCTTTGGACCCACAATTGGTGTACCAACAAACCTAGCATGCACACCTTTCTCACCCTTGGTAAGCACATAACAAGAATCAAAAGGAATGTAATCTATTTTAGCATGAAACTTGTTGTTGTTCTTGTTCATTTTATTACAATTAATCTCTAGATGCCCAACTTGCTTGCATCTATTGCAATAACGACCATTGCTCTTCACAAAGCGAGACTTTGGAGTAGCAAAGGCCGCCTTGCCCTTCTTGGGAGTATAGCCCAAACCCTCTTTGTTAAGAGAGAACCTTTGGCTACCCAAGCATTTTAGCAAGCGGGCATCCCCACCATAGGCATTGCCTAATGCGCGGGTGAGATCATCCACCTCTCTTTTGAGAGTCTTATTCTCAACCACAAGTGATGACTCACTAGTAGTAGATGTAGAGTTGGTTGTGGTGGATGATGATGAGCTACATGAAGCATTAGTAGGACCAACAAATAAAGAATCATCAATAATATCACATGTTAGTCCAATATCACAAGTGACAATCACTTGCTCCTCCTTAGCTTCCTTCATGAGCTTCTCCAACTTGAGGTCTTTCTCCTTGATGAGCTCAAGTAGAGAGGAGTGGGCTTCCTTAAGCCTAGTGTGAGCAACTTCAAGGTCCTCGTGGTCTTCCTTTAGACACTCACGAGAGGCCTCTAGCTCATCAAAGGATTTCCTAAGAGCTTTAAGCTCTTGTTCAATTCCTTTGCACTCCTTACTCTTTTTGAGAGCAACAAGCTCTTCCATCAAGGCACCATTTTCATTGCTCTTGGCAATGAGCTCTTGCTCCAAGATTTTGTACTTCTTGGTTGTCCTCTTGTAGCCCTTGCTCATTTGATCTATTATGCCCAATAGATCATCCTTGGAGTAGTCCTCATCCTCCTCATCATCACTCCTACAATCATCACTAGCACAAGAATCATCATCACTATCATCATATTTTACCTTGGTAGGCTTGGCCATAAGGCATGTCGATGTAGTGTCGAAGATGGATGGCTTGTTGGAGAGGGCGATGCTTGCAATGGCTCGCCGAGTGGTCCTCTCATCATCACTAGAGCTATCATCATCACTATCGGAGTTATCACTATCCCAAGTGACCACATAGCCACCACCTTTCTTCTTCTTGTTGATAGTGAAGCTCTTCTTTTCTTTCTTCTCCTTCTTGTCCTTCTTGTTCTTCTTCAACTTCAACTCCCCATCATGATATCTTTTGTCTTCATAGGGGCACTTTGCCACTACATGATCGGGGCTATTGCAATTGTAGCAAAGCACCTCCTTTGCCTTCATGAAGTCCCTTCTCTTCCTTGCACCATATCCTTTCTTCTTCATGAACCTCCCCATCTTGTGCACTAGGAGGGCCATGGTTTCATCATCGAACGGATCATCATCATCACTCTCCACCTTGTTCTTGCCCTTAGAAGATGAAGCCTTGAATGCAATGGGCTTCTCTTGCTTGACTTTGGTCTCCTTCTTCTCTTCTACCTCATCTTCATCATCATTGTATTGGGCATCGGTCATTATATCTCCAAGCACATTGGTTGATTTGACCTTGTCCAATCCCTCTCTAAAGATCATTCTTCTCAAGGTGGCAAACTTCTTGGGTAAGCACATCAAGAACTTGTGTGAGAAGTCCTTGTCCTCAACCTTCTCTCCAAGCCCCTTGAGATCATTGACAATGACTTGGAGCCTATAGAACATCTCCGGGATGGATTCATCATCCTTCATCTTGAACGTGGAGAACTTGTCCTTGAGCATATATAGCTTGGCATTTTTTACCGTTGAAGTGCCTTCATATGTTTCTTCAAGCCTTATCCAAAGCTCATTTGCCTTTTCAAGATCTTTGATTTGCTCAAATACTTTGTCATCAATGGCACGGTAGATTGTGTCAAGTGCCGCCGTGTTGCATTGTTTGTTGATGCGGTGGAGTGAGATTTTCTTCATCAAGGATGATGTATCCTTCATTAGTCACATCCCAAACCTTCTCATGTATATTGCCTAGATATTGCTTCATCTTCCTTTTCCAATGATCAAAGGAAGAGACACCATCAAAGAATGGAGGCTTGCCATTAACATGGTTGAACATAACTTGAGCCATCTTGCACCGAGGTTGTTAAGCCTTGCAAACGGTGACCACGGCTCCGATACCACTTGAAAGGTCTTGATGGCTAGAGGGGGGGTGAATAGCCTTTTAAAAATTTCTACAAAGACAAGCTAAACAAGTTTATCAATACAACAAATAGCGAGATGCGAGTTTTGCTTAGCCTACGGGGTGTTTGCAAGCCACCTATCCAATTCACAATTCTAGTATATTTGCACTCAACCGCACAAGTCAAACCGAGAAGGAAACTACAACTAGCAAGCTACACAAAAGAGCTACTCTTGCAAAGTGACTAAGAAAATAATACAAGAGAGTTAGAAGGGTATCACCGAGGGGCGAAGTATTGAGCCAACCAAACAATAAGATCAAGAGATAAATTCCACAATACACAACCACCGGGATTGATCAAACATAATAAGAATGATGACACAAAGATTTATCCCAAGGTTCACGTGCTTGCCGGCACGCTAGTCCCCGTTGTGTCCCTCTTCACCACGTGGTTCGGTGGCTAATCGGTCTCACACCGAGCCTCTCAAAAGGCGCCACAAGAACCTACCAAATGGCAAAAGGTTGCAAATGACATGAGCAATCCACTAATGTTGCCTTTGGCGCTTCGCCGAGGTAGGCACAAACCCCTCACAATCACCGGAGGTGGCCAAGAACAATCACCAACTCTTGCCAACGCCTCCAAGCTGCTCCAAGCCGTCTAGGTGGCGGCAACCACCAAGAGAAACAAGAATCCCGCAGCAAATCAACCACCAAGTGCCAACTAGATACAATCTCACAATGCAAACGCACTTGGATCACTCAATCTCACTTCGAATATGCAAAGAAGCAAGAGAGATGAGTGGGAGGGGAGTTGCTTAGCTCAAAGTGCTCACAAGTATGACAAATGTCCAAGAGTAAGAGCCTTGAGCCGGCCAACGAGTATTTATAGACGTACCCCTTCGAATATAGCCGTTAGGAACGAGATCCAGCTGAAATCGCGCTGACCGGACGCGCTGGTCCGACTGACCGGACGCGCCAGTCGAGTAACGGCTAGTTTCGCGAAGCACTGACCGGACGCGCCGGTCGCAACGACCGGACGCGCTGGTCACGACCGGACGCGCCGGTCCCGTGACTGACCGGACGCGCTGGTCAACACTGAGTCGCGCAAAACGAACCAGCGACCGGACGCGCTGTTGAACTGACCGGACGCCACAGTGCCCGCATCCGGTCGGAGTCCAGTAAGCTCCCTGGACGACCGGACGCGTCCGGTCGCCTGTGACCGGACGCGCCTCGCGTCCGATCAAACAACTGAAAACCGCGCAGACACTGGACACTGACCGGACGCGTCCGGTCAAACAGTGACCGCGTCCGGTCCAGCGTCCGGTCGCCACTGTGACCTCCGTTCGCTTCCGTTTCTTTTCCGTTTGATTTCCGACTTCCGGCGTAGTAGAAAATAGGCATTTCATTTCCCCGAAATCGCCTGAATCCCGCGCTCGCACGCTCGGTGGGAGGGAGAGAGGACCCCAAACCCTCTCTACCGCTTAAACTCCAACGCCATCGCAAATGTGCTAACATCACCAAGTGATCATCACCATGTGCATGTGTGTTAGCATTTTCACAATCATTTTTCGAGGCGTTATTAGTTCTATCCAAATGCATATGACATGAAATGCACACCTAGAGGCACTTAGGAGTTCAATAGCCGCGTCATTCCCCTCTTTATAGTATGGCTATCTATCCTATAATGTAACCACACCCACTAGGTGTCTTGGTTACTAAAACACAACCCTTAAGCATATACCTTTGCCTTGATCACGTAGGGTTGCGTCCAAATCCAAGTGTGGCCATCATGATCACCATGTCCATCTTGCCACCAACCTTGGAATGTACTAATCCTCATATGCTACATACAACTTAGGCATAGGATTAGTACTTAGGCATTGTCACTAATTACCAACACCAAACATAGGACTTTTCACCTATGCACATTGGATATGCTTTATTATCAGATCTGCATGTGAGCTGCCTCCAGAGATTCAAGCTGAGATATCAGATACCACAACTGCCTTTCTAGAGTATGACATACGTCAGTTTTGGGATCAGAGGTTCCCGAGACAGCAGCTGAGCAGGACGAGACCGTTCAGGGTCTCGCTGAGGCAGAGCTTGCAGATTTAGATGCTCAGCCTACTGATCTAGTTGAGGATGATGCTACTGACAGTACATATGAGGACTATCAGCCCATCCCCCGGTACCGTTCTCCTCGGTCTCATGACCATGAGGCCGGTGGTTCAGGCTTAGCCTCCCGCTCAGACCCAGCCATGGTGGCTATACTTGAGAGGCTGACCCAGGCCCAAGAGAGGCAGGAGATACAGATGCAACGTCATGCTCAGGACACAGCAGCTGCATTTGCTCAGATACAGGCTCAACAGGATGAGTTCCAGAGGCAGCAGCTTGAGCTACAGCGACAGTAGTTTGAGATGCAGCGATAGCAGGCAGCAAACCAGCAGCAGTACCTTGAGCTCCTGCGTCACTTGGTCACAGTTGGGGTTCCTCCTCCAGCATCTGTCCTGACTCCGGCACTACAGTTCAGTGGACCTCAGAGTCAGGGACAGCCGAGCTTCCAGTTCACCTCTCCCTAGCAGCAGGTTCCACAGACCTTCCAGTCCCCGAGCTACACTCCTATTCAGACGGGGTTCACTCCTTCAGACCAGCCGTGCCCTCACCTTCTGATAGGCACTCCTTTCGCTGACTTGAGTGCCTCTTACAGCGAGTTGACTGGTCAGCCGACGCCCTCGCACACTACTCTTGTGACTTCTTCAGGGTTGTTTGCTTCAGTGACAGTGGCTCCTTCAGTGACTAGCACCACAGAGAATGTACCCTCATCCGTTGCCTCGACAGATCCTCCAGTAGTTGGCTCGCTTCAGGCTCAGGTGACAGAGACTGCTCCGCTCGTTGCTACATCTTCATCAGTACCTGCTCCTGTTGTTCAGACCCAGACCGCTTCACAGCCACGTGCTTCTACAGAGGGTTAGCCTAACAGCTCAGAGTCCGAGGAGGATACTTCACAGTTCATGATCACTCTGCGCTCCTCGGCACCCGACACGACTGCTTCTGTTCCCTCGTCGGATCCTTAGTTTAGTTTTTTGGTAGTTGATGCCAAAGGGGGAGAGAGAGTAGATTCAGGGGGAGTTTTGATAGAGGGTTTTCATTTTTCTTTGTGTGCTACATTCATGCATCATGTTTACATTCCTGTACTTGCATTTTGTGACATGTGTGCTTGTGAGATACTTTGAGTCTTATGTGGTCTATCTAATCACTATTATATATCATGTCACTTAGTTGGTTCTAGCTCATAAGGTTGTGCTTCCGTGCCTTACTCCGATTTCATATGAGCTATGTTTTATGTGTACTAACGCTTCATGTTTTTATCTTATGAGTACACCCTGTTGGCTTGGGGCACATAAGCAATTTCTAGCCCCTTGTGCTTATTGCTTTTTGCTTATGTGAACCAAGCATGTTCGAAAATCTCAACTCTTATCTTCTGAATCTAAGTGTTGTCATCAATCACCAAAAAGGGAGAGATTGAAAGCATCTAGGCCCCGAGAGTTGGTTTCGGCAATTGATGACAACGCATTATTACCATGAATAACGTGTGTTTTGCAGAAACTTTGGTAAGTTAGGTCATAGGGTTGATAACTGATTTGGGCACTATGGTATTCATGTCCCTTGATGGAAATTGTTTCGGTTTTCAAAGGATTGATGTCAAGATTAAGGACGGTTACTTCCGGATGTTAAGGTGTTGAGTTACATTCGGAATAGTCGTTAGGATCTTCGCTTTTTCCTTTGGCCGTACTATAAAGGGGGGCATGAGCGAGTAGCTTGACCTAGGTGAGTCTTTTTGTTTAGGTGTGGTGCACACTTGTCAAACTTAGCACTAGGTAGCTCAAGAATAGCTCAAAGTTCAGTTGGAAGCAACTTGGTTCAAGTTGCGTCGCGTTTCGAAGTTTTTAGAGCCATTTTCCCTTGACCGGACACAGTCTCTGGCTTGATCGGACGCGTTCGGTCAGTACTAAACAGTTACCATGTTTTAGCGCTATTGACTGGACGTGGTCCTTGCGAGGACCGGACGTGGTGTTCAGGCTGACACGTGTCATAGAAGAGAAAACATCTAATCGGACGCGACTAGGAAGTGATCGGCGCGTCCGGTCACGTTCTAGTAAGGTACTCTGACGATCGGACGCGTCCGGTCATCACTAATCGGACGCGGTCACGCGTCAGGTCAAAGTACAGTAAGCTCCCTGCACGATCGGACGCGTCCGGTCACCCCTGATCGGTGCGTCCAGTCACTCAGCGAAGTGTTTTAGACTTTCGACTGTTACGATCGACCGGCGCGTCCGGTCACGTCGACCGGCGCGTCCGGTCAACACGTATTTTGCTGAGTTGGCAGGTAATGGTTGGATTTGACTAGGTGTATAAATACATCCCCTCCCCCTCTTTTAGAGGTCGCTTGCTCATTTGTTCAGCTGAGAAACACCTTTGAAGTGTAAGGGAGTGCAAGAGCTCTAGTGAGGGTAGTGATTTGAGAATCAAAGCTTGAGAGTCCCTCACTAGTGACTAGGGAGTAGCAAGTGTGCATCCATCTTCTCATTAGGCTCGTTGTGGTCAAGTGAGAGTTCTAGCTTGTTACTCTTGGTGATCGCCATCACCTAGACGGCTTGGTGGTGATTGGGAGTTTGGTGATCATCCGGCGGAGCTTGTGGATGACCCAACTCATCTTGTGAGCTGTTTTGGGCGATTCACCGAGACAGAGTGTCGAAGAATCAGCCCGTAGAGAGCACTTGATCCTTGCGTGGATCAAAGGGGAGCTACACCCTTGCGTGAGTGCTCCAACGAGGACTAGTGGGGAGTGGCGACTCTCCGATACCTCGGGAAAACATCACCGTGTTCTTTGCCCTTACT
This sequence comes from Saccharum spontaneum, assembly GCA_022457205.1. Classification (NCBI taxonomy): domain Eukaryota; kingdom Viridiplantae; phylum Streptophyta; class Magnoliopsida; order Poales; family Poaceae; genus Saccharum; species Saccharum spontaneum. Next base: position 30,450,665 of record CM039594.1, read on the forward strand.
TTCAAGCATTTACTTTCTCGTATTACTTTCATTGCTTGGTTTACTTTCCTAGAATTGACATGCTAGACTAGGATTGGAACTTAGGATGCAAAACTTTTACCGGTAGAATCACAAGGAACACAAGTAGGCACTAGGGGTGAACTTTGGCTTATAGGTTTTAATTCTTGCAATTAATTTTTAGAAAAGCCCAATTCACCCCCACTCTTGGGCATCTTGATCCTTTCACATCCAAAATGATTTCCGAGCCTATGGTACGTTGGCGCAAATCGAGCAACTATCTTGCATCAAGACTAGCACTATCCCCAAACAGACAGCAATGAGCTTCCACTTGATCCACATCACCAAGTAGTACCATCGGGTGCGTCCAAAACAAGTTTTGAGCCTATGGTACATTTGGCGTAAACCTATCTTGCACCGACACTAACACTATCTCCAAATAGACAGAAACAAGATTCCACATGATCCATATCACCAAGAAGTTCCATCGGTTGTGTCCAAAATGATTTTCAAGCCTTTGGTATGTTTGGCACAAACCGTGCAACTATCTAGCATCAAGATTAGAACTATCTCGAAATGGACCAAATCGAGCATCCAGTTGAGCATCATCACCAAGGAGTACCATTGGGTGCATCCAAAATGATTTCTGAGCCTATGGTATGTTTGGTGTAAACTGTGCACCTATCTTGCACTAACACAAACACTGTCTCCAAATAGACTGAAATGAGATTCCCCATGACCCACGTTACCTAGGAGTTCCATTGGGTGCGTCCAAAATGATTTTCGTGCCTGTGCTATGCTTGGCATAAACCATCCACCTATCTTGCGTCAATGTTAGCACTCTCACCAAACAAACCGAAGTGAACATCCACTAGAGCCTCATCAATTAGGAGTACCATCGGGTGCGCCCAAAATGATTTCTGAGCCTATGTACATTTGGCACAAACCGTGCATCTATCTTGCACCGACACTAACATTGTCTCTAAATAGACCAAAATGAGATTCCACTTGACCTACGTCACCTAGGAGTTCCATCAGGTGCGTCCAAAACAATTTCCGTGCCTGTGGTACGTTCACCGCAAACCATTCACCTATCTTGTGTCAAGATTAGCACTATCTCTAAACGGACCAAAATGAGCTTCCACTTGGGCCTCGTCACCTAGGAGTACCATCGGGTGCGTCCAAAATGATTTCTGAGCCCATGGTATGTTTGGTGCAAACCGTGCACCCATCTAGCACTGACACTAACATTGTCTCCAAATGGACCGAAACGAGATTCCACATGACCCACGTCACCTAGGAGTACCATAGGTGCGTCCAAAATGATTTCCGAGCTTGTGGTATGTTCGGCGCAAACCGTGCACCTATCATGCATCAAGATTAGTGTTGTCTCCAAACAGGCCGATGTGAGCATCTTGAAGAGCCTTGTCACCAAGGAGTACTATCGGGTGCGTCCAAAACAATTTCTAAGCCTATGGTATGTTAGGCACAAACCATGCACCTATCTTGCATCAAGATTAGCACTATCTCCAAACAGACCAAAGTGAGCATCCACTAAAGCCTCGTCACCTAGGAGTACCATCGGGTGCGTCTAAAAGAATTTCTGAGCCTGTGGTATATTTGGCGCAAATCTTGCACCTATCTTGCATGGACACTTGTAACACCCCTGGTGTTAAGCATGCATTATGCATTGCTAATCCTGTGCATGAGCATCATCATGCATTCATAAACATTTCATGCAGTATAAGTGAAACATAACACTGAAACATGTGGTTTGCAATGAATGTACCGCATGCTCATAAATAGTTTTGGTCGCACCCAATGGAACTTGCAAGTGACGTGGGTTGTGTGGAATCTTGTTTTAGTCCGTTTGGAGACAGTGTTAGTGTCAGTGCAAAGATAGGTGCATGGGTTGCACTAAAAATACCATAGACATAGAAATCATTTTGTATGCACTCGATGGGACTCCTAGGTGACGAGTCTTAAGTGGAAGCTTGGTTCGGTCCGTTTGGAGACAGTGCTACACTTAATGCAAGATTGGTGCACGATTTGCGTTGAACGTACCGCAGGCTCAGAAATAGTATTAGAGGCACCCAATGGAACTCCTAGGTGAGGTGGGTCATGTGGAATCTCGTTTTGATCTGTTTTGAGATAGTGTTGGCATCAGTGCAAGATTGGTGCTCAGTTTGCGTCAAACGTACCATAGGCTCATAAATCGTTTTAGACGCACCCGATGGATCTCCTAGGCGACTAGGGTCTGGTGGAGCTCTGTTCGGTGCATTTGGGAATAGTGCTAACCTTGACGCAAGATAGGTGCATGGTTTGCACTACATGTACCATAGGCTCATAAATAGTTTTAGACGCACCCGATGGTACTCGTAAGTGACGTGGGCCGTGCGGAATCTCATTTTAGTCCATTTGGAGACAGTGTTTGTGTTAGTGCAAGATAGGTGCACGGTTTGCACCGAACATACCATAGGCATAGAAATCGTTTTGGACACACTCGACGGGACTCCAAGGTGACGAGGCTCAAGTGGAAGCTCTATTCAGTCCATTTGGAGATAGTGCTACTCTTGATGCAAGATTGGTGCATGGTTTGCGTTGAATGTACCATAGGCTTAGAAATAGTATTGGAGGCATACGATGGTACTCCTAGGTGAGACGGATCTTGTGGAATCTCGTTTCAATCTGTTTTGAGACTGTGTTAGCGTCGGTGCAAGATAGGTACTCGTTTTGCGTCAAACGTACCATAGGCTCATAAATCATTTTAGACACACCCGATGGTACTCCTAGGTGATAAGGTCCTGGTGGAGCTCTATTCGGTACATTTGGAGATAGTGCTAATCTTGACGCAAGATAGGTGCACGGTTTGCACTGAAATTACCATAGGCTCATAAATAGTTTTGGACGCACCCGATGGTACTCCTAGGTGACGAGGGTCTGGTGGAGCTCTGTTCGGTCCATTTGGAAATAGTGCTAACCTTGACGCAAGATAGGTGTGCGGTTTGCGTCGAACGTACCGTAGGCTCAGAAATAGTATTGGATGCACCCGATGGAACTCGTAGGTGAGGTGGGTCATGTGGAATCTTGTTTCAATCTGTTTTGAGACTGTGTTAGCATCGGTGCAAGATAGGTGCTCGGTTTGCATCAAAGGTACCATAGGCTCCTAAATCATTTTAGACGCTCCCGATGGTACTCCTAGGTGACGAGGGTCTGGTGGACCTCTGTTTGGTCCGTTTGGAGATAGTGCTAATCTTGACGCAAGACAGGTGCACGGTTTGCACCGAACATGCCATAGGCATAGAAATAGTTTTGGACAGACTCGATGGGACTCCACGGTGACGAGGCTCAAGTGGAAGCTCTGTTCAATCCGTTTGGAGATAGTGCTACTCTTGATGCAAGATTTGTGCACGGTTTGCGTTAAACGTACCGTAGTCTCAGAAATAGTGTTGGAGGCACCAGATGGAACTCCTAGGTGAGGTGGGTCATTTGGAATCTCGTTTCGATCTGTTTTGTGATAGTGTTAGCATCGGTGCAGGATAGGTGCTTGGTTTGCGTCAAACATACCATAGGCTCATAAATCGTTTTAGACACACCTGATGGTACTCCTAGGTGATGAGGGTCTGGTAGAGCTCTATTTGGTCCATTTGGAGATAGTGCTAATCTTGATGTAAGATAGGTGCACGGTTTGCAATGAATGTACCGTAGGCTCATAAATAGTTTTGGTCGCACCCAATGGAACTTGCAAGTGACGTGGGTTGTGTGGAATCTTGTTTTAGTCCGTTTGGAGACAGTGTTAGTTTCAGTGCAAAGATAGGCGTATGTGTTGCACTAAAAATACCATAGACATAGAAATCATTTTGTATGCACTCAATGGGACTCCTAGGTGACGAGTCTTAAGTGGAAGCTTGGTTCGGTCCGTTTGGAGACAGTGCTACACTGAATGCAAGATTGGTGCACGGTTTGCGTCGAACATACTGCAGGCTTAGAAATAGTCTTAGAGGCACCCGATGGAACTCCTAGGTGAGGTGGGTCATGTGGAATCTCGTTTCAATCTGTTTTGAGACAGTGTTGGCATCAGTGCAAGATAGGTGCTCAGTTTGTGTCAAACGTACCATAGGCTCATAAAATCGTTTTAGACGCATCCGATGGATCTCCTAGGCGACTAGGTTCTGGTGGAGCTCTGTTCGGTGCATTTGGGAATAGTGCTAACCTTGACGCAAGATAGGTGCATGGTTTGCACTGCACATACCATAGGCTCATAAATAGTTTTAGACGCACCCGATGGTACTCGTAAGTGATGTGGGCCGTGCGGAATCTCATTTTAGTCCATTTGGAGACAGTGTTTGTGTTAGTGCAAGATAGGTGCACGGTTTGCACCGAACATACCATAGGCATAAAAATCATTTTGGACACACTCGACGGGACTCCAAGGTGACGAGGCTCATGTGGAAGCTCTGTTTAGTCCGTTCGGAGATAGTGCTACTCTTGATGCAAGATTGGTGCACGGTTTGCGTTAAACGTACCGTAGGCTTAGAAATAGTATTGGAGGCACACGATCGTACTCCTAGGTGAGGTGGATCATGTGGAATCTCGTTTCAATCTATTTTGAGACTGTGTTAGCGTCGGTGCAAGATAGATACTTGTTTTGTGTCAAACGTACCATAGGCTCATAAATCATTTTAGACACACCCGATGGTACTCCTAGGTGACAAGGGCCTGGTGGTGCTCTATTCGGTACGTTTGGAGATAGTGCTAATCCTGACGCAAGATAGGTGCACGGTTTGCACTAAAAGTACCATAGGCTCATAAATAGTTTTGGACGCACCCGATGGTACTCCTAGGTGACGACGATCTGGTGGAGCTCTATTCGGTCCGTTTGGAAATAGTGCTAACCTTGACGCAAGATAGGTGCATATAGTTTTAGACGCACCCGATGGTACTCGTAAGTGATGTGGGCCGTGTGGAATCTCGTTTTAGTCCATTTGGAGACAGTGTTTGCGTCAGTGCAAGATAGGTGCACGGTTTACACCGAACATACCATAGGCATAGATAGGTGCACGGTCTGTATGTAGACAGTGTTTGTGTCAGTGAAAGATAGGTGCACGGTTTGCACTGAACATGCCATAGGCATAGAAATAGTTTTGGACAGACTCGATGGGACTCCCTGGTGACGAGGCTCAAGTGGAAGCTCTGTTCAATCCGTTTGGAGATAGTGCTACTCTTGATGCAAGTTTTGTGCATGGTTTGCGTTGAACGTACCGTAGTCTCAAAAATAGTATTGGAGGCACCCGATGGAACTCCTAGGAGAGGTGGGTCATTTGGAATCTCGTTTCGATCTGTTTTGAGACGCACCCGATGGTACTCCTAGGTGGTAAGGGCCTGGTGGAGCTCTATTCGGTACGTTTGGGGATAGTGCTAATCTTGACGAAGATAGGTGCACGGTTTGCACTGAAAGTACAATAGGCTCATAAATAGTTTTGGACGCAACCGATGGTACTCCTAGGTGACGAAGGTCTGGTGGAGCTCTGTTCGGTCAGTTTGGAAATAGTGCTAACCTTGACGCAAGATAGGTGCATATAGTTTTAGACGCACCCGATGGTACTCGTAAGTGATGTGGGCCGTGTGGAATCTCGTTTTAGTCCGTTTGGAGACAGTGTTTGCGTCAGTGCAAGATAGGTGCACGGTTTACACCGAACATACCATAGGCATAGAAATCGTTTTGGACATACTCGATGGGACTCCTAGGTGACGTGGCTCTAGTGGAAGCTCTGTTCGGTCCATTTGGAGATAGTGCTACCCTTGATGCGAGAATGGTGCACGGTTTGCGTCGAACGTACCGTAGGCTCAGAAATAGTATTAGATGCACCCGATGGAACTCGTAGGTGAGGTGGGTCATGTGGAATCTTGTTTCAATCTATTTTGAGACTGTGTTAGCATCGGTGCAAGACAGGTGCTCGGTTTGCGTCAAAGGTACCATAGGCCCCTAAATCGTTTTAGACGCTCCCAATGGTACTCCTAGGTGACAAGGGTCTATTGGAGCTCTGTTCGGTCCGTTTGGAGATAGTGCTAATCTTGACACAAGATAGGTGCACGGTTTGCACTGCTCATAACATAGGCTCATATATAGTTTTTGACGCACCTGATGGAACTCGTAAGTGACGTGGGCCAGGTGGAATCTCGTTTTAGTCCGTTTGGAGACAGTGTTTGCGTCAGTGCAAGATAGGTGCATGGTTTGCACCGAACATACCATAGGCATAGAAATCATTTTTGACACACTCGATGGGTCTCCTAGGTGACGAGGCTCAAGTGGAAGCTCTATTCGGTCCGTTTGGAGATAGTGCTACTCTTGATGCAAGATTTGTGCACGGTTTGCATTGAACGTACCGTAGTCTCAGAAATAGTGTTGGAGGCACCCGATGGAACTCCTAGGTGAGGTGGGCCATTTGGAATCTTGTTTCGATCTGTTTTGAGACAGTGTTAGCATCGGTGCAGGATTGGTGCTTGGTTTGCGTCAAACGTACCATAGGCTCATAAATCGTTTTAGACACACCTGATGGTACTCCTAGGTGACGAGGGTCTAGTGGAGCTCTGTTCGGTCCGTTTGGAGATAGTGCTAATCTTGACGCAAGATAGGTGCACGGTTTGCACTGAATGTTCCATAGGCTCATAAATAGTTTTGGACACACCCGATGGAACTCGTAAGTGACGTGGGCCGTGTGGAATCTCGTTTTAGTCTGTTTGGAGACAGTGTTTGTGTCAGTGCAAGATAGGTGCACGGTTTGCACCGAACATACCATAGGCATAGAAATTGTTTTGGACACACTCGATGGGACTCCTAGGTGATGAGGCTCAAGTAGAAGCTTAGTTCTGTCCGTTTCGAGATAGTGCTACTCTTGTTGCAAGATTGGTGCACGGTTTGCGTCGAACGTACCGTAGGCTGAGAAATATTATTAGAGGCACCCGATGGTACTCCTAGGTGACGAGGGTCTGGTGGACCTCTGTTCGGTCCATTTGGAGATAGTGCTAATCTTGATGCAAGATAGGTGCACAGTTTGCACTGCACGTATCATAGGCTCATAAATTGTTTTGGACGCTCCTGATGGAACTCGTAAGTGATGTGGGTTGTGTGGAATCTCGCTTTAGTCTGTTTGGAGACAGTATTTGTGTCAGTGCAAGATAGGTCTGCAGTTTGCACCGAACATACCATGGGCATAGAAATCGTTTTGGACACACTCGTTGGGACTCCTAGGTGATGAGGCTCAAGTGGAAGCTCTATTCAGTTCATTTGGAGATAGTGCTACTCTTGGTGCAAGATTGGTGCACAGTTTGCGTCGAACGTACTGTAGGCTCAGAAATAGTGTTGGAGGCACCCGTTGGAACTCCTAGGTGAGGTGGGTCATGTGGAATCTCATTTCGATCTGTTTTGAGATAGTGTTCGTGTCAGTGTCGGATAGGTGCTCGGTTTGCGTCAAACGTACCATAGGCTCATAAATCATTATAGACGTACCCGATGGTACTCCAAGGTGACGAGGATCTGAGGGAGCTCTGTTTGGTCTGTTTGGAGATAGAGCTAATCTTGACGCAAGATAGGTGCTCGGTTTGCATTGAACGTACCATAGGCTCATAAATAGCTTTGGACGCACCCAATCGTACTCCTAGGTGACGAGAGTCTGGTGGTGCTCTGTTCGGTCTGTTTGGAAATAGTGCTAACCTTGACTCAAGATAGGTGCATGGTTTGCATTGCACGTACCACAGGCTTATAAATAGTTTTAGACACACCTGATGGAATCTCGTTTTAGTCCATTTGGAGACAGTGTTTGTGTCAGTTCAAGATAGGTGCACGGTTTGCACCGAACATACCATAGGCATAGAAATCGTTTTGGACACACTCAACGGGACTCCTAGGTGACGAGGCTCAAGTGGAAGCTCTATTCAGTCCGTTTGGAGATAGTGCTACTCTTGATGCAAGATTGGTGCACGGTTTGCGTTGAACATACCGTAGGCTCAAAAATAGTATTAGAGGCACCCGATGGAACTCCTAGGTGATGTGGGTCATGTGGAATCTCGTTTCGATCTGTTTTGAGACATTATTAGCGTCAGTGCAAGATAGGTGCTTGGTTTGCGTCAAATGTACCATAGGCTCATAAATCGTTTTAGACACACCCGATGGTATTCCTAGGTGACGAGGGTCTGGTGGAGCTCTATTCGGTCCGTTTGGAGATAGTGCTAATCTTGACGCAAAATAGGTGCACGGTTTGCACTGAATGTACCATGGGCTCATAAATAGTTTTGGTCGCAACCGATGGAACTTGCAAGTGACGTGGGTTGTGTGGAATCTTGTTTTAGTCCATTTGTAGACAGTGTTAGTGTTAGTGCAAAGATAGGTGCATGGGTTGCACTAAACATACCATAGACATAGAAATCATTTTGGATGCACTCGATGGGACTCTTAGGTGACGAGGCTCAAGTGGAAGCTTGGTTCGGTCCAATTGGAGACAGTGCTACACTTGATTCAAGATTGGTGCACGGTTTGCGTCGAACGTACCATAAGCTTAGAAATAGTATTAGAGGCACCCGATGTAACTCCTAGGTCTGGTCGGTCATGTGGAATCTTGTTTTGATCTGTTTTCAGATAGTGTTAGCGTCAGTGCAAGATAGATGCTCAGTTTGCGCCAAACGTACCATAGGCTCATAAATCGTTTTAGACGCACCCGATGGATCTCCTAGGCGACTAGGGTCTAGTGCAGCTCTGTTTGGTCCATTTGGAAATAGTGCTAACCTTGACGCAAGATAGGTGCATGGTTTGCACTGCACGTACCATAGGCTCATAAATACTTTTAGACACACCCGATGGTACTCGTAAGTGACGTGGGCCAAGTGGAATCTTATTTTAGTCCATTTGGAGACAGTGTTTGTGTTAGTGCAAGATAGGTGCATGGTTTGCACCGAACATACAATAGGCATAGAAGTCATTTGAACACACTCAATGGGACTCCAAGGTGATGAGGCTCAAGTGGAAGCTCTATTCAGTCCGTTTGGAGATAGTGCTACTCTTGATGCAAGATTGGTGCACGGTTTGCGTTGAACGTACCGTTGGCTTAGAAATAGTATTGGAGGCATCCGATACAACTCCTAGGTAAGGTGGGTCATGTGGAATCTCATCTCGATCTGTTTTGAGACAGAGTTAGAGTCGGTGCAAGATAGGTGCTCGGTTTGCGTCAAACGTACCAAAGGCTCGTATATCATTTTGGACACACCCGATGGTAGTCCTAGGTGACGAGGGTCTGGTGGAGCTTTGTTCAGTCCACTTGGAGATAGTGCTAATCTTGACGCAAGATAGGTGCATGGTTTGCAACGAATGTACCATAGGCTCATAAATAGTTTTGAATGCACCCGATGGAACTCGTAAGTGACGTGGGTCGTGTGGAATCTCGTTTTTGAACATTTGGTGACAGTGTTAGTGTTAGAGCAAGATAGGTGCTCGGTTTGTACCGAACATACCATAGGCATAGAAATCATTTTGGACGCACTCGATGGGACTCCTAGGTCACGAGGCTCAAGTGGAAGCTCGGTTTGCTTTGTTTGGAGATAGTGCTACTCTTGATGCAAGATTGGTGCACGGTTTGTGTTGAATGTACCGTAGGCTTAGAAATAGTATTGGAGGCACCCGATGGAACTCCAAGGTGCGGTGGGTCTTGTGGAATCTTGTTTCAATTTGTTTTGAGACAGTGTTAGCCTCGGTGCAATATATGTGCTCGGTTTGCGTCAAATATACCATAGGCAAATAAATAGTTTTAGATGAACCCGATGGTACTCCTAGGTGACGAGGGTCTGGTGGACCTCTGTTCGGTCCATTTGGAGATAGTGATTATCTTGACCCAAGCTAGGTGCACGGTTTGCACTGCACGTACCATAGGCTCATAAATAGTTTTGGACGCACTTGATGGAACTCATAAGTGACGTGGGTCGTGTGGAATCTTGTTTTAGTCCGTTTGGAGACAGTGTTTGTGTCAGGGCAAGATAGGTGCACGGTTTGCACCGCACATACCATAGGCATAGAAAATCATTTTGGACACACTCTATGCGACTCCTAGCTGACGAGGCTCAAGTAGAAGCTCTGTTTGGTCTGTTTCGAGATAGTGCTACTCTTGATGCAAGATTGGTGCACAGTTTGCGTTGAATGTACCGTAGGCACAGAAATAGTATTGGAGGCACCCGGTGGAACTCCTAGGTGAGGTGGATCATGTGGAATCTTGTTTTGATCTGTTTTGAGACAGTATTAGCGTCGGTGCAAGATAGGTGCTCGGTTTGCGTCAAACGTACCATAGGCTCATAAATCGTTTTAGACACACCTGATGGTACTCCTAGGTGACGAGGGTTTGGTGGAGCTCTGTTTGGAGACAGTGTTAGGAGATAGTGCTAATCTTGACGGAGGATAGGTGCACGGTTTGCACTGAATGTAACATAGGCTCATAAATAGTTTTAGACGAACCTGATGGTACTCCTAGGTGACGAGGGTCTGGTGGACCTCTGTTCGGTCCATTTGGAGATAGTGCTTATCTTGACCCAAGCTAGATGCACGGTTTGCACTGCACGTACCATAGGTTCATAAATAGTTTTGGACGCACTTGATGGAACTTTTAAGTGACGTGGGCCGTGTGTAATCTTGTTTTAGTCCGTTTGGAGCCTGTGTTTGTGTCAGGGCAAGATAGGTGCACGGTTTGCACCGAACATACCATAGGCATAGAAAATCATTTTGGACACACTCGATGGGACTCCTAGCTCACGAGGCTCAAGTAGAAGCTCTGTTTGGTCCGTTTTGAGATAGTGCTACTCTTGATGCAAGATTGGTGCACGGTTTGCGTTGAACATACCGTAGGCTCAGAAATAGTATTGGAGGCACCCGATGGAACTCCTAGGTGAGGTGGGTCATGTGGAATCTTGTTTTGATCTGTTTTGAGACAGTATTAGCGTCGGTGCAAGATGGGTGCTCGGTTTGTGTCAAACGTACCATAGGCTCATAAATCATTTTAGACACACCTGATGGTACTCCTAGGTGACGAGGGTCTGGTGGACCTCTGTTCGGTCTGTTTGGAGATAGTGCTAATCTTGACGCAAGATAGGTGCACGGTTTCCACTAAACGTACCATAGGCTCATAAATAGTTTTGGACGCACCTGATGGAACTCGTAAGTGACGTGGGCCATGTGGAATCTCATATTAGTCCGTGTGGAGATAGTGTTTGTGTCAGTGCAAGATAGGTGCGCGGTTTGCACCAAACATACCATAGGCATAGAAATCATTTTGTACACCCTCGATGGGACTTCTAGGTGACGAGGCTCAAGAGGAAGCTCGGTTTGGTCCGTTTGGAGATAGTGCTACTCTTCATGCAAGATTGGTGCACGGTTTGTGTCGAATGTACTGTAGGCTCAGAAATAGTATTAGAGGCACCCGACGAACTCCTAGGTGAGGTGGGTCATGTGGAATCTTGTTTCGATCTGTTTTGAGACTGTGTTAGCGTCGGTGCAAGATAGATGCTTGGTTTGTGTCAAATGTACCATGGGATCCTAAATCGTTTTAGACACACCCGATTGTACTCATAGGTGACGAGGGTCTGGAGGAGTTCTGTTCGATCCGTTTGGAGATAGTGCTAATCTTGACGCAAGATACATGCATGGTTTGCACGGAATGAACCATAGGCTCATAAAAAGTTTTGGACGCACCCGATGGAACTCGTAAGTGACGTGGGTCGTGTGGAATCTTGTTTTACTCCATTTAGAGACAATGTTTGTGTCAGTGCAAGATAGGTGCACGGTTTGCACCAAACATACCATAGGCATAGAAATCGTTTTGGACACACTCGATGGGACTCCTAGGTGACGATGCTCAAGTAGAAGCTCTGTTTGGTCCGTTTGGAGATAGTGCTACTCTTGATGCAAGATTGGTGCACGGTTTGCGTTGAATGTACCGTAGGCTCAGAAATAGTATTGGAGACACCCAATGCAACTCCTAGGTGAGGTGGGTCATGTAGAATCTCGTTTTGATATGTTTTGAGACAGTGTTAGCGTCGGTGCAAGATAGGTGCTCAGTTTGCGTCAAACATGCAAGATTGGTGCACGATTTGCGTTGAATGTACCGTAGGCTCAGAAATAGTATTGGAGGCACCCGATGTAACTCCTAGGTGCGGTGGGTCATGTGGAATCTTGTTTCAACTTGTTTTGAGACAGTGTTAGGCCCGGAGAAAGATAGGTGCTCGGTTTGCGTCAAATATACCATAGGCTCATAAATCGTTTTAGACGCACTTGATGGTACTCCTAGGTGACGAGGGTCTAGTGGACCTCTGTTTGGTCCGTTTGGAGATAGTGATAATCTTGACCCAAGATAGGTGAATGGTTTGCACTGCACGACCATAGGCTCATAAATAGTTTTGGACTTACCCAATGGAACTCTAAGTGACGTGGGTCATGTGGAATCTCGTTTTAGTCCGTTTGGAGACAGTGTTAGTGCTAGAGCAAGATAGGTGTGTGGTTTGCACCGAACATACCATAGGCATAGAAATCGTTTTGGACACACTCAATGGGACTCCTAGGTGACGAGGCTCAAGTGGAAGCTCGGCTCGGTCCATTTGAAGATAGTGCTACTCTTGATGCAAGATTGGTGCACGGTTTGCGTCGAACGTACCGTAGGCTCAGAAATTGTGTTGGAGGCACCCGATGGAACTCCTATGTGAGGTGGGTCATGTGGAATCTCGTTTTGATCTACTTTGAGATAGTGTTAGCGTCGGTGCAAGATAGGTGCTCGGTTTGCGTCAAATGTTCCAAAGCCTTATATATCATTTTGGACGCACCCAATGGTACTCTTAGGTGACGAGGGTCTGGTGGAGCTTTGTTCAGTCCACTTGGAGATAGTGCTAATCTTGACGCAAGATAGGTGCATAGTTTGCACCGAATGTACCATAGGCTCATAAATAGTTTTGGATGCACCTGATGGAACTTGTGAGTGACGTGGGTCATGTGGAATCTCGTTGTAGTCCATTTGGTGACAGTATTAGTGTCAGAGCAACATAGGTGCTCGGTTTGTACCGAACATACCATAGGCATAGAAATCATTTTGGACGCACTCGATGGGACTCCTTGGTCACGAGGCTCAAGTGGAAGCTCGGTTTGCTTTGTTTGGAGATAGTGCTACTCTTGATGCAAGATTGGTGGACGGTTTGCGTTGAACGTACCGTAGGCTCAGAAATAGTTTTGGAGGCACCCAATGGAACTCGGTGCGGTGGGTCATGTGGAATCTTGTTTTGATTTGTTTTGAGACAGTGTTAGACTCGGTGCAAGATATGTGCTCGGTTTGCGTCAAATATACCATAGGCAAATAAATAGTTTTAGACGAACCCGATGGTACTCCTAGGTGACGAGGGTCTGGTGGACCTCTGTTCGGTCCATTTGGAGATAGTGCTTATCTTGACCCAAGATAGGTGCATGGTTTGCACTGCACGTTTTGATCTGTTTTGAGATAGTGTTAGCGTCGGTGCAAGATAGGTGATGTGTTTGCGTCAAACGTACCATAGGCACATAAATCATTTTAGAAGCACCCGATGGTACTCCTAGGTGACGAGGGTTTAGTGGAGCTCTGTTCGGTCCGTTTGGAGACAGTGCTAATCTTGATGCAAGATAGGTGCACGGTTTGCACTCAACGTACCATTGGCTCATAAATAGTTTTGGACGCACCCAATGGATCTCGTAAGTGACGTGGGTCGTGTGGAATCTCGTTTTAGTCCGTTTGGAGACAGTGTTAGTGTTAGAGCAAGATAGGTGCTCGGTTTGCAACGAACATACCATAGGCATAGAAATCGTTTTGGACGCATTCGATGGGACTCCTAGCTGACGAGGCTCAAGTAGAAGCTCTGTTTGGTCTGTTTCGAGATAGTGCTACTCTTGATGCAAGATTGGTGCACGGTTTGCGTTGAACGTACCGTAGGCTCAGAAATAGTATTGGAGGCACCCGATGGAACTCCTAGGTGAGGTGGATCATGTGGAATCTTGTTTTGATCAGTTTTGAGACAGTATTAGCGTCGGTGCAAGATAGGTGCTCGGTTTGTGTCAAACGTACCATAGGCTCATAAATCGTTTTAGACACACCTGATGGTACTCCTAGGTAATGAGGGTCTGGTGGACCTCTATTCGGTCTGTTTGGAGATAGTGTTAGGAGATAGTGCTAATCTTGACGCAGGATAGGTGCACGGTTTGCACAAAATGTAACATAGGCTCATAAATAGTTTTGGACGGACCCGATGGAACTCGTAAGTGACGAGGGTCGTGTGGAATCTTGTTTCAGACCGTTTGGAGACAGTGTTTGTGTCAGGGCAAGATAGGTGCATTGTTTGCACCGAACATACCATAGGCATAGAAAATCATTTTGGACACACTCGATGGGACTCCAAGCTGACGAGGCTCAAGTAGAAGCTCTGTTTGGTCCGTTTCGAGATAGTGCTACTCTTGATGCAAGATTGGTGCACGGTTTGCGTCGAACATACCGTAGTCTCAGAAATAGTATTGGAGGCACCCGATGGAACTCCTAGGTGAGGTGGGTCATGTGGATTCTCGTTTCGATCTATTTTGATATAGTGTTAGCGTCGGTGCAAGATAGGTGTTGTGTTTGCGTCAAACGTACCATAGGCACATAAATCATTTTAGAAGCACCCGATGGTACTCCTAGGTGATAAGGGTCTGGTGGAGCTCTGTTCAGTCCGTTTGGAGATAGTGCTAATCTTGACGCAAGATAGGTGCACGGTTTGCACTCAACGTACCATTGGCTCATAAATAGTTTTGGACGCTCCTGATGGAACTCATAAGTGACGTGGGCCGTGTGGAATCTCATATTAGTCCGTGTGGGAGACAGTGTTTGTGTCAGTGCAAGATATGTGCACGGTTTGCATCGAACATACCATAGGCATAGAAATCATTTTGGACACACTCGATGGGACTCCTAGGTGACGAGGTTCAAGTGGAAGCTCGGTTTGGTCCGTTTGGAGATAGTGCTACTTTTGATGCAAGATTGGTGCACGGTTTGCGTCGAACGCGTACCGTAGTCTCAGAAATAGTATTGGAGGCACCCGATGGAACTCCTAGGTGAGGTGGGTCATGTGGATTCTCGTTTCGATCTGTTTTGAGCTAGTGTTAGCGTCGGTGCAAGATAGGTGTTGTGTTTGCGTCAAACGTACCATAGGCACATAAATCATTTTAGAAGCACCCGATGGTACTCCTAGGTGATAAGGGTCTGGTGGAGCTCTGTTCAGTCCGTTTGGAGATAGTGCTAATCTTGACGCAAGATAGGTGCACGGTTTGCACTCAACGTACCATTGGCTCATAAATAGTTTTGGACGCTCCTGATGGAACTCATAAGTGACGTGGGCCGTGTGGAATCTCATATTAGTCCGTGTGGAGACAGTGTTTGTGTCAGTGCAAGATATGTGCACGGTTTGCATCGAACATACCATAGGCATAGAAATCATTTTGGACACACTCGATGGGACTCCTAGGTGACGAGGTTCAAGTGGAAGCTCGGTTTGGTCCGTTTGGAGATAGTGCTACTTTTGATGCAAGATTGGTGCACGGTTTGCGTCGAACGCGTACCGTAGTCTCAGAAATAGTATTGGAGGCACCCGATGGAACTCCTAGGTGAGGTGGGTCATGTGGATTCTCGTTTCGATCTGTTTTGAGATAGTGTTAGCGTCGGTGCAAGATAGGTGATGTGTTTGCGTCAAACGTACCATAGGCACATAAATCATTTTAGAAGCACCCGATGGTACTCCTAGGTGACGAGGGTTTAGTGGAGCTCTGTTCGGTCCGTTTGGAGACAGTGCTAATCTTGATGCAAGATAGGTTGCACGGTTTGCACTCAACGTACCATTGGCTCATAAATAGTTTTGGACGCACCCAATGGATCTCGTAAGTGACGTGGGTCGTGTGGAATCTCGTTTTAGTCCGTTTGGAGACAGTGTTAGTGTTAGAGCAAGATAGGTGCTCGGTTTGCAACGAACATACCATAGGCATAGAAATCGTTTTGGACGCATTCGATGGGACTCCTAGCTGACGAGGCTCAAGTAGAAGCTCTGTTTGGTCTGTTTCGAGATAGTGCTACTCTTGATGCAAGATTGGTGCACGGTTTGCGTTGAACGTACCGTAGGCTCAGAAATAGTATTGGAGGCACCCGATGGAACTCCTAGGTGAGGTGGATCATGTGGAATCTTGTTTTGATCAGTTTTGAGACAGTATTAGCGTCGGTGCAAGATAGGTGCTCGGTTTGTGTCAACGTACCATAGGCTCATAAATCGTTTTAGACACACCTGATGGCACTCCTAGGTAATGAGGGTCTGGTGGACCTCTATTCGGTCTGTTTTGGAGATAGTGTTAGGAGATAGTGCTAATCTTGACGCAGGATAGGTGCACGGTTTGCACAAAATGTAACATAGGCTCATAAATAGTTTTGGACGGACCCGATGGAACTCGTAAGTGACGAGGGTCGTGTGGAATCTTGTTTCAGACCGTTTGGAGACAGTGTTTGTGTCAGGGCAAGATAGGTGCATGGTTTGCACCGAACATACCATAGGCATAGAAAATCATTTTGGACACACTCGATGGACTCCAAGCTGACGAGGCTCAAGTAGAAGCTCTGTTTGGTCCGTTTCGAGATAGTGCTACTCTTGATGCAAGATTGGTGCACGGTTTGCGTCGAACATACCGTAGTCTCAGAAATAGTATTGGAGGCACCCGATGGAACTCCTAGGTGAGGTGGGTCATGTGGATTCTCGTTTCGATCTATTTTGATATAGTGTTAGCGTCGGTGCAAGATAGGTGTTGTGTTTGCGTCAAACGTACCATAGGCACATAAATCATTTTAGAAGCACCCGATGGTACTCCTAGGTGATAAGGGTCTGGTGGAGCTCTGTTCAGTCCGTTTGGAGATAGTGCTAATCTTGACGCAAGATAGGTGCACGGTTTGCACTCAACGTACCATTGGCTCATAAATAGTTTTGGACGCTCCTGATGGAACTCATAAGTGACGTGGGCCGTGTGGAATCTCATATTAGTCCGTGTGGAGACAGTGTTTGTGTCAGTGCAAGATATGTGCACGGTTTGCATCGAACATACCATAGGCATAGAAATCATTTTGGACACACTCGATGGGACTCCTAGGTGACGAGGTTCAAGTGGAAGCTCGCAATGGATCTCGTAAGTGACGTGGGTCGTGTGGAATCTCGTTTTAGTCCGTTTGGAGACAGTGTTAGTGTTAGAGCAAGATAGGTGCTCGGTTTGCAACGAACATACCATAGGCATAGAAATCGTTTTGGACGCATTCGATGGGACTCCTAGCTGACGAGGCTCAAGTAGAAGCTCTGTTTGGTCTGTTTCGAGATAGTGCTACTCTTGATGCAAGATTGGTGCACGGTTTGCGTTGAACGTACCGTAGGCTCAGAAATAGTATTGGAGGCACCCGATGGAACTCCTAGGTGAGGTGGATCATGTGGAATCTTGTTTTGATCAGTTTTGAGATAGTATTAGCGTCGGTGCAAGATAGGTGCTCGGTTTGTGTCAAACGTACCATAGGCTCATAAATCGTTTTAGACACACCTGATGGTACTCCTAGGTAATGAGGGTCTGGTGGACCTCTATTCGGTCTGTTTGGAGATAGTGTTAGGAGATAGTGCTAATCTTGACGCAGGATAGGTGCACGGTTTGCACAAAATGTAACATAGGCTCATAAATAGTTTTGGACGGACCCGATGGAACTCGTAAGTGACGAGGGTCGTGTGGAATCTTGTTTCAGACCGTTTGGAGACAGTGTTTGTGTCAGGGCAAGATAGGTGCATGGTTTGCACCGAACATACCATAGGCATAGAAAATCATTTTGGACACACTCGATGGGACTCCAAGCTGACGAGGCTCAAGTAGAAGCTCTGTTTGGTCCGTTTCGAGATAGTGCTACTCTTGATGCAAGATTGGTGCACGGTTTGCGTCGAACGTACCGTAGTCTCAGAAATAGTATTGGAGGCACCCGATGGAACTCCTAGGTGAGGTGGGTCATGTGGATTCTCGTTTCGATCTATTTTGATATAGTGTTAGCGTCGGTGCAAGATAGGTGTTGTGTTTGCGTCAAACGTACCATAGGCACATAAATCATTTTAGAAGCACCCGATGGTACTCCTAGGTGATAAGGGTCTGGTGGAGCTCTGTTCAGTCCGTTTGGAGATAGTGCTAATCTTGACGCAAGATAGGTGCACGGTTTGCACTCAACGTACCATTGGCTCATAAATAGTTTTGGACGCTCCTGATGGAACTCATAAGTGACGTGGGCCGTGTGGAATCTCATATTAGTCCGTGTGGAGACAGTGTTTGTGTCAGTGCAAGATATGTGCACGGTTTGCATCGAACATACCATAGGCATAGAAATCATTTTGGACACACTCGATGGGACTCCTAGGTGACGAGGTTCAAGTGGAAGCTTGGTTTGGTCCGTTTGGAGATAGTGCTACTTTTGATGCAAGATTGGTGCACGGTTTGCGTCAAACGCGTACCGTAGTCTCAGAAATAGTATTGGAGGCACCCGATGGAACTCCTAGGTGAGGTGGGTCATGTGGATTCTCGTTTCGATCTGTTTTGAGATAGTGTTAGCGTCGGTGCAAGATAGGTGATGTGTTTGCGTCAAACGTACCATAGGCACATAAATCATTTTAGAAGCACCCGATGGTACTCCTAGGTGACGAGGGTTTAGTGGAGCTCTGTTCGGTCCGTTTGGAGACAGTGCTAATCTTGATGCAAGATAGGTGCACGGTTTGCACTCAACGTACCATTGGCTCATAAATAGTTTTGGACGCACCCAATGGATCTCGTAAGTGACGTGGGTCGTGTGGAATCTCGTTTTAGTCCGTTTGGAGACAGTGTTAGTGTTAGAGCAAGATAGGTGCTCGGTTTGCAACGAACATACCATAGGCATAGAAATCGTTTTGGACGCATTCGATGGGACTCCTAGCTGACGAGGCTCAAGTAGAAGCTCTGTTTGGTCTGTTTCGAGATAGTGCTACTCTTGATGCAAGATTGGTGCACGGTTTGCGTTGAACGTACCGTAGGCTCAGAAATAGTATTGGAGGCACCCGATGGAACTCCTAGGTGAGGTGGATCATGTGGAATCTTGTTTTGATCAGTTTTGAGACAGTATTAGCGTCGGTGCAAGATAGGTGCTCGGTTTGTGTCAAACGTACCATAGGCTCCTAAATCGTTTTAGACACACCTGATGGTACTCCTAGGTAATGAGGGTCTGGTGGACCTCTATTCGGTCTGTTTGGAGATAGTGTTAGGAGATAGTGCTAATCTTGACGCAGGATAGGTGCACGGTTTGCACAAAATGTAACATAGGCTCATAAATAGTTTTGGACGGACCCAATGGAACTCGTAAGGGACGAGGGTCGTGTGGAATCTTGTTTCAGACCGTTTGGAGACAGTGTTTGTGTCAGGGCAAGATAGGTGCATGGTTTGCACCGAACATACCATAGGCATAGAAAATCATTTTGGACACACTCGATGGGACTCCAAGCTGACGAGGCTCAAGTAGAAGCTCTGTTTGTTCCGTTTCGAGATAGTGCTACTCTTGATGCAAGATTGGTGCACGGTTTGCGTCGAACATACCGTAGTCTCAGAAATAGTATTGGAGGCACCCGATGGAACTCCTAGGTGAGGTGGGTCATGTGGATTCTCGTTTCGATCTGTTTTGAGATAGTGTTAGCGTCGGTGCAAGATAGGTGCTGTGTTTGCGTCAAACGTACCATAGGCACATAAATCATTTTAGAAGCACCCGATGGTACTCCTAGGTGATAAGGGTCTGGTGGAGCTCTGTTCAGTCCGTTTGGAGATAGTGCTAATCTTGACGCAAGATAGGTGCACGGTTTGCACTCAACGTACCATTGGCTCATAAATAGTTTTGGACGCTCCTGATGGAACTCATAAGTGACGTGGGCCGTGTGGAATCTCATATTAGTCCGTGTGGAGACAGTGTTTGTGTCAGTGCAAGATATGTGCACGGTTTGCATCGAACATACCATAGGCATAGAAATCATTTTGGACACACTCGATGGGACTCCTAGGTGACGAGGTTCAAGTGGAAGCTCGGTTTGGTCCGTTTGGAGATAGTGCTACTTTTGATGCAAGATTGGTGCACGGTTTGCGTCGAACGCGTACCGTAGTCTCAGAAATAGTATTGGAGGCACCCGATGGAACTCCTAGGTGAGGTGGGTCATGTGGATTCTCGTTTCGATCTGTTTTGAGATAGTGTTAGCGTCGGTGCAAGATAGGTGATGTGTTTGCGTCAAACGTACCATAGGCACATAAATCATTTTAGAAGCACCCGATGGTACTCCTAGGTGACGAGGGTTTAGTGGAGCTCTGTTCGGTCCGTTTGGAGACAGTGCTAATCTTGATGCAAGATAGGTGCACGGTTTGCACTCAACGTACCCAATGCAAGATAGGTGCTCGGTTTGTGTCAAACGTACCATAGGCTCATAAATCGTTTTAGACACACCTGATGGTACTCCTAGGTAATGAGGGTCTGGTGGACCTCTATTCGGTCTGTTTGGAGATAGTGTTAGGAGATAGTGCTAATCTTGACGCAGGATAGGTGCACGGTTTGCACAAAATGTAACATAGGCTCAGAAATAGTATTGGAGGCACCCGATGGAACTCGTAAGTGACGAGGGTCGTGTGGAATCTTGTTTCAGACCGTTTGGAGACAGTGTTTGTGTCAGGGCAAGATAGGTGCATGGTTTGCACCGAACATACCATAGGCATAGAAAATCATTTTGGACACACTCGATGGGACTCCAAGCTGACGAGGCTCAAGTAGAAGCTCTGTTTGGTCCGTTTCGAGATAGTGCTACTCTTGATGCAAGATTGGTGCACGGTTTGCGTCGAACATACCGTAGTCTCAGAAATAGTATTGGAGGCACCCGATGGAACTCCTAGGTGAGGTGGGTCATGTGGATTCTCGTTTCGATCTATTTTGATATAGTGTTAGCGTCGGTGCAAGATAGGTGTTGTATTTGCGTCAAACGTACCATAGGCACATAAATCATTTTAGAAGCACCCGATGGTACTCCTAGGTGATAAGGGTCTGGTGGAGCTCTGTTCAGTCCGTTTGGAGATAGTGCTAATCTTGACACAAGATAGGTGCACGGTTTGCACTCAACGTACCATTGGCTCATAAATAGTTTTGGACGCTCCTGATGGAACTCATAAGTGACGTGGGCCGTGTGGAATCTCATATTAGTCCGTGTGGAGACAGTGTTTGTGTCAGTGCAAGATATGTGCACGGTTTGCATCAAACATACCATAGGCATAGAAATCATTTTGGACACACTCGATGGGACTCCTAGGTGACGAGGTTCAAGTGGAAGCTCGGTTTGGTCCGTTTGGAGATAGTGCTACTTTTGATGCAAGATTGGTGCACGGTTTGCGTCCAACGCGTACCGTAGTCTCAGAAATAGTATTGGAGGCACCCGATGGAACTCCTAGGTGAGGTGGGTCATGTGGATTCTCGTTTCGATCTGTTTTGAGATAGTGTTAGCGGCGGTGCAAGATAGGTGATGTGTTTGCGTCAAACGTACCATAGGCACATAAATCATTTTAGAAGCACCCGATGGTACTCCTAGGTGACGAGGGTTTAGTGGAGCTCTGTTCGGTCCGTTTGGAGACAGTGCTAATCTTGATGCAAGATAGGTGCACGGTTTGCACTCAACGTACCATTGGCTCATAAATAGTTTTGGACGCACCCAATGGATCTCGTAAGTGACGTGGGTCGTGTGGAATCTCGTTTTAGTCCGTTTGGAGACAGTGTTAGTGTTAGAGCAAGATAGGTGCTCGGTTTGCAACGAACATACCATAGGCATAGAAATCGTTTTGGACGCATTCGATGGGACTCCTAGCTGACGAGGCTCAAGTAGAAGCTCTGTTTGGTCTGTTTCGAGATAGTGCTACTCTTGATGCAAGATTGGTGCACGGTTTGCGTTGAACGTACCGTAGGCTCAGAAATAGTATTGGAGGCACCCGATGGAACTCCTAGGTGAGGTGGATCATGTGGAATCTTGTTTTGATCAGTTTTGAGACAGTATTAGCGTCGGTGCAAGATAGGTGCTCGGTTTGTGTCAAACGTACCATAGGCTCATAAATCGTTTTAGACACACCTGATGGTACTCCTAGGTAATGAGGGTCTGGTGGACCTCTATTCGGTCTGTTTGGAGATAGTGTTAGGAGATAGTGCTAATCTTGATGCAGGATAGGTGCATGGTTTGCACAAAATGTAACATAGGCTCATAAATAGTTTTGGACGGACCCGATGGAACTCGTAAGGGACGAGGGTCGTGTGGAATCTTGTTTCAGACCGTTTGGAGACAGTGTTTGTGTCAGGGCAAGATAGGTGCATGGTTTGCACCGAACATACCATAGGCATAGAAAATCATTTTGGACACACTCGATGGGACTCCAAGTTGACGAGGCTCAAGTAGAAGCTCTGTTTGGTCCGTTTCGAGATAGTGCTACTCTTGATGCAAGATTGGTGCACGGTTTGCGTCGAACATACCGTAGTCTCAGAAATAGTATTGGAGGCACCCGATGGAACTCCTAGGTGAGGTGGGTCATGTGGATTCTCGTTTCGATCTGTTTTGAGATAGTGTTAGCGTCGGTGCAAGATAGGTGCTGTGTTTGCGTCAAACGTACCATAGGCACATAAATCATTTTAGAAGCACCCGATGGTACTCCTAGGTGATAAGGGTCTGGTGGAGCTCTGTTCAGTCCGTTTGGAGATAGTGCTAATCTTGACGCAAGATAGGTGCACGGTTTGCACTCAACGTACCATTGGCTCATAAATAGTTTTGGACGCTCCTGATGGAACTCATAAGTGACGTGGGCCGTGTGGAATCTCATATTAGTCCGTGTGGAGACAGTGTTTGTGTCAGTGCAAGATATGTGCACGGTTTGCATCGAACATACCATAGGCATAGAAATCGTTTTGGACACACTCGATGGGACTCCTAGGTGATGAGGTTCAAGTGGAAGCTCGGTTTGGTCTGTTTGGAGATAGTGCTACTTTTGATGCAAGATTGGTGCACGGTTTGCGTCGAACGCGTACCGTAGTCTCAGAAATAGTATTGGAGGCACCCGATGGAACTCCTAGGTGAGGTGGGTCATGTGGATTCTCGTTTCGATCTGTTTTGAGATAGTGTTAGCGTCGGTGCAAGATAGGTGATGTGTTTGCGTCAAACGTACCATAGGCACATAAATCATTTTAGAAGCACCCGATGGTACTCCTAGGTGACGAGGGTTTAGTGGAGCTCTGTTCGGTCCATTTGGAGACAGTGCTAATCTTGATGCAAGATAGGTGCACGGTTTGCACTCAACGTACCATTGGCTCATAAATAGTTTTGGACGCACCCAATGGATCTCGTAAGTGACGTGGGTCGTGTGGAATCTCGTTTTAGTCCGTTTGGAGACAGTGTTAGTGTTAGAGCAAGATAGGTGCTCGGTTTGCAACGAACATACCATAGGCATAGAAATCGTTTTGGACACATTCGATGGGACTCCTAGGTGACGAGGCTCAAGTGGAAGCTTGGTTTGCTTTATTTGGAGATAGTGCTACTCTTGATGCAAGATTGGTGCACAGTTTGCGTTGAACATACCGTAGGCTCAGAAATAGTATTGGAGGGACCTGATGGAACTCCTAGGTGAGGTGGGTCATGTGGAATCTTGTTTTGATCTGTTTTGAGACAGTATTAGCGTCGGTGCAAGATGGGTGCTCGGTTTGTGTCAAACGTACCATAGGCTCATAAATCATTTTAGACACACCTGATGGTACTCCTAGGTGACGAGGGTCTGGTGGACCTCTGTTCGGTCTGTTTGGAGATAGTGCTAATCTTGACGCAAGATAGGTGCACGGTTTCCACTGAACGTACCATAGGCTCATAAATAGTTTTGGACGCACCTGATGGAACTCGTAAGTGACGTGGGCCATGTGGAATCTCATATTAGTCCGTGTGGAGACAGTGTTTGTGTCAGTGCAAGATAGGTGCGCGGTTTGCACCGAACATACCATAGGCATAGAAATCATTTTGGACACACTCGATGGGACTTCTAGGTGACGAGGCTCAAGAGGAAGCTCAGTTTGGTCCGTTTGGAGATAGTGCTACTCTTCATGCAAGATTGGTGCACAGTTTGTGTCGAATGTACTGTAGGCTCAGAAATAGTATTAGAGGCACCCGACGAACTCCTAGGTGAGGTGGGTCATGTGGAATCTTGTTTCGATCTGTTTTGAGACTGTGTTAGCGTCGGTGCAAGATAGATGCTTGGTTTGTGTCAAATGTGCCATGGGATCCTAAATCGTTTTAGACACACCCGATTGTACTCATAGGTGACGAGGGTCTAGAGGAGTTCTGTTCGATCCGTTTGGAGATAGTGCTAATCTTGACGCAAGATACATGCATGGTTTGCACGGAATGAACCATAGGCTCATAAAAAGTTTTGGACGCACCCGATGGAACTCGTAAGTGACGTGGGTCGTGTGGAATCTTGTTTTACTCCATTTAGAGACAATGTTTGTGTCAGTGCAAGATAGGTGCACGGTTTGCACCAAACATACCATAGGCATAGAAATCGTTTTGGACACACTCGACGGGACTCCTAGGTGACGATGCTCAAGTAGAAGCTCTGTTTGGTCCGTTTGGAGATAGTGCTACTCTTGATGCAAGATTGGTGCACGGTTTGCGTTGAATGTACCATAGGCTCAGAAATAGTATTGGAGACACCCGATGCAACTCCTAGGTGAGGTGGGTCATGTAGAATCTCGTTTTGATATGTTTTGAGACAGTGTTAGCGTCGGTGCAAGATAGGTGCTCAGTTTGCTTCAAACGTACCATAGGCTCATAAATCATTTTAGACACACCCGATGGTACTCCTAGGTGATGAGCTTCTGGTGGAGCTCTGTTCGATCCGTTTGGAGATAGTGCTAATCTTGATGCAAGGTAGGTGCACTGTTTGCACTGAACATACCATAGGCTCATAAATAGTTTTGGACTTACCCGATGGAACTCTAAGTGACGTGGGTCATGTGGAATCTCGTTTTAGTCTGGTTTGGAGATAGTGTTAGTGCTAGAGCAAGATAGGTGCATGGTTTGCACCGAACATACCATAGGCATATAAATCGTTTTGGACGCACTCGATGGGACTCCTAGGTGACGATACTCAAGTGGAAGCTTGGTTTGCTTTGTTCGGAGATAGTGCTACACTTGATGCAAGATTGGTGCATGATTTGCGTTGAATGTACCGTAGGCTCAGAAATAGTATTGGAGGCACCCGATGTAACTCCTAGGTGTGGTGGGTCATGTGGAATCTTGTTTCAACTTGTTTTGAGACAGTGTTAGGCCCGGAGAAAGATAGGTGCTCGGTTTGCGTCAAATATACCATAGGCTCATAAATCGTTTTAGACGCACTTGATGGTACTCCTAGGTGACGAGGGTCTAGTGGACCTCTGTTTGGTCCGTTTGGAGATAGTGCTAATCTTGACCCAAGATAGGTGAACGGTTTGCACTGCACGACCATAGGCTCATAATAGTTTTGGACTTACCCAATGGAACTCTAAGTGACGTGGGTCATGTGGAATCTCGTTTTAGTCCGTTTGGAGACAGTGTTAGTGCTAGAGCAAGATAGGTGTGTGGCTTGCACCGAACATACCATAGGCATAGAAATCGTTTTGGACACACTCAATGGGACTCCTAGGTGACGAGGCTCAAGTGGAAGCTCGGCTCGGTCCATTTGAAGATAGTGCTACTCTTGATGCAAGATTGGTGCACGGTTTGCGTCGAACGTACCGTAGGCTCAGAAATTGTGTTGGAGGCACCCGATGGAACTCCTAGGTGAGGTGGGTCATGTGGAATCTCGTTTCGATCTACTTTGAGATAGTGTTAGCGTCAGTGCAAGATAGGTGCTCGGTTTGCGTCAAATGTTCCAAAGCCTTATATATCATTTTGGACGCACCCAATGGTACTCTTAGGTGATGAGGGTCTGGTGGAGCTTTGTTCAGTCCACTTGGAGATAGTGCTAATCTTGACGCAAGATAGGTGCATAGTTTGCACCGAACGTACCATAGGCTCATAAATAGTTTTGGATGCACCTGATGGAACTTGTGAGTGACGTGGGTCGTGTGGAATCTCGTTGTAGTCCATTTGGTGACAGTATTAGTGTCAGAGCAACATAGGTGCTCGGTTTGTACCGAACATACCATAGGCATAGAAATCATTTTGGACGCACTCGATGGGACTCCTTGGTCACGAGGCTCAAGTGGAAGCTCGGTTTGCTTTGTTTGGAGATAGTGCTACTCTTGATGCAAGATTGGTGGACGGTTTGCGTTGAACGTACCGTAGGCTTAGAAATAGTATTGGAGGCACCCAATGGAACTCGGTGCGGTGGGTCATGTGGAATCTTGTTTTGATTTGTTTTGAGACAGTGTTAGCCTCGGTGCAAGATATGTGCTCGGTTTGCGTCAAATATACCATAGGCAAATAAATAGTTTTAGACGAACCCGATGGTACTCCTAGGTGACGAGGGTCTGGTGGACCTCTGTTCGGTCCATTTGGAGATAGTGCTTATCTTGACCCAAGATAGGTGCATGGTTTGCACTGCACGTACTATAGGCTCATAAATAGTTTTGGACGCACTTGATGGAACTCGTAAGTGACGTGGGCCGTGTGGAATCTTGTTTTAGTCTGTTTGGAGACAATGTTTGTGTCAGGGCAAGATAGGTGCACGGTTTGCACCGAACATACCATAGGCATAGAAAATCATTTTGGACACACTCGATGGGACTCCTAGCTGACGAGGCTCAAGTAGAAGCTCTGTTTGGTCCGTTTCGAGATAGTGCTACTTTTGATGCAAGATTGGTGCACGGTTTGCGTTGAACGTACCGTAGGCTCAGAAATAGTATTGGAGGCACCCGATGGAACTCCTAGGTGAGGTGGATCATGTGGAATCTTGTTTTGATCAGTTTTGAGACAGTATTAGCGTCGGTGCAAGATAGGTGCTCGGTTTGTGTCAAACGTACCATAGGCTCATAAATCGTTTTAGACACACCTGATGGTACTCCTAGGTAATGAGGGTCTGGTGGACCTCTATTCGGTCTGTTTGGAGATAGTGTTAGGAGATAGTGCTAATCTTGATGCAGGATAGGTGCACGGTTTGCACAAAATGTAACATAGGCTCATAAATAGTTTTGGACGGACCTGATGGAACTCGTAAGTGACGAGGGTCATGTGGAATCTTGTTTCAGACCGTTTGGAGACAGTGTTTGTGTCAGGGCAAGATAGGTGCATGGTTTGCACCGAACATACCATAGGCATAGAAAATCATTTTGGACACACTCGATGGGACTCCAAGCTGACGAGGCTCAAGTAGAAGCTCTGTTTGGTCCGTTTCGAGATAGTGCTACTCTTGATGCAAGATTGGTGCACGGTTTGCGTCGAACATACCGTAGTCTCAGAAATAGTATTGGAGGCACCCGATGGAACTCCTAGGTGAGGTGGGTCATGTGGATTCTCGTTTCGATCTATTTTGAGATAGTGTTAGCGTCGGTGCAAGATAGGTGCTGTGTTTGCGTCAAACGTACCATAGGCACATAAATCATTTTAGAAGCACCCGATGGTACTCCTAGGTGATAAGGGTCTGGTGGAGCTCTGTTCAGTCCGTTTGGAGATAGTGCTAATCTTGACGCAAGATAGGTGCACGGTTTGCACTCAACGTACCATTGGCTCATAAATAGTTTTGGACGCTCCTGATGGAACTCATAAGTGACGTGGGCCATGTGGAATCTCATATTAGTCCGTGTGGAGACAGTGTTTGTGTCAGTGCAAGATATGTGCACGGTTTGCATCGAACATACCATAGGCATAGAAATCGTTTTGGACACACTCGATGGGACTCCTAGGTGACGAGGTTCAAGTGGAAGCTCGGTTTGGTCCGTTTGGAGATAGTGCTACTTTTGATGCAAGATTGGTGCACGGTTTGCGTCGAACGCGTACCGTAGTCTCAGAAATAGTATTGGAGGCACCCGATGGAACTCCTAGGTGAGGTGGGTCATGTGGATTCTCGTTACGATCTGTTTTGAGATAGTGTTAGCGTCGGTGCAAGATAGGTGATGTGTTTGCGTCAAACGTACCATAGGCACATAAATCATTTTAGAAGCACCCGATGGTACTCCTAGGTGACGAGGGTTTAGTGGAGCTCTGTTCGGTCCGTTTGGAGACAGTGCTAATCTTGATGCAAGATAG
The DNA here is from genome assembly GCA_022457205.1 of Saccharum spontaneum. NCBI lineage: Eukaryota > Viridiplantae > Streptophyta > Magnoliopsida > Poales > Poaceae > Saccharum > Saccharum spontaneum. The sequence continues at coordinate 30,479,018 of CM039594.1, forward strand.
GTGCATGGTTTGCACTCAACGTACCATTGGCTCATAAATAGTTTTGGACGCACCCAATGGATTTCGTAAGTGACGTGGGTCGTGTGGAATCTCGTTTTAGTCTGTTTGGAGACAGTGTTAGTGTTAGAGCAAGATAGGTGCTCGGTTTGCAACGAACATACCATAGGCATAGAAATCGTTTTGGACGCATTCGATGGGACTCCTAGCTGACGAGGCTCAAGTAGAAGCTCTGTTTGGTCCGTTTCGAGATAGTGCTACTCTTGATGCAAGATTGGTGCACGGTTTGCGTTGAACGTACCGTAGGCTCAGAAATAGTATTGGAGGCACCCAATGGAACTCCTAGGTGAGGTGGATCATGTGGAATCTTGTTTTGATCAGTTTTGAGACAGTATTAGCGTCGGTGCAAGATAGGTGCTCGGTTTGTGTCAAACGTACCATAGGCTCGTAAATCGTTTTAGACACACCTGATGGTACTCCTAGGTAATGAGGGTCTGGTGGACCTCTATTCGGTCTGTTTGGAGATAGTGTTAGGAGATAGTGCTAATCTTGACGCAGGATAGGTGCACGGTTTGCACAAAATGTAACATAGGCTCATAAATAGTTTTGGACGGACCCGATGGAACTCGTAAGTGACGAGGGTCGTGTGGAATCTTGTTTCAGACCGTTTGGAGACAGTGTTTGTGTCAGGGCAAGATAGGTGCATGGTTTGCACCGAACATACCATAGGCATAGAAAATCATTTTGGACACACTCGATGGGACTCCAAGCTGACGAGGCTCAAGTAGAAGCTCTGTTTGGTCCGTTTCGAGATAGTGCTACTCTTGATGCAAGATTGGTGCACGGTTTGCGTCGAACATACCGTAGTCTCAGAAATAGTATTGGAGGCACCCGATGGAACTCCTAGGTGAGGTGGGTCATGTGGATTCTCGTTTCGATCTGTTTTGAGATAGTGTTAGCGTCGGTGCAAGATAGGTGCTGTGTTTGCGTCAAACGTACCATAGGCACATAAATCATTTTAGAAGCACCCGATGGTACTCCTAGGTGATAAGGGTCTGGTGGAGCTCTGTTCAGTCCGTTTGGAGATAGTGCTAATCTTGATGCAAGATAGGTGCACGGTTTGCACTCAACGTACCATTGGCTCATAAATAGTTTTGGACGCTCCTGATGGAACTCATAAGTGACGTGGGCCGTGTGGAATCTCATATTAGTCCGTGTGGAGACAGTGTTTGTGTCAGTGCAAGATATGTGCACGGTTTGCATCGAACATACCATAGGCATAGAAATCGTTTTGGACACACTCGATGGGACTCCTAGGTGACGAGGTTCAAGTGGAAGCTCGGTTTGGTCCGTTTGGAGATAGTGCTACTTTTGATGCAAGATTGGTGCACGGTTTGCGTCGAACGCGTACCGTAGTCTCAGAAATAGTATTGGAGGCACCCGATGGAACTCCTAGGTGAGGTGGGTCATGTGGATTCTCGTTTCGATCTGTTTTGAGATAGTGTTAGCGTCGGTGCAAGATAGGTGATGTGTTTGCGTCAAACATACCATAGGCACATAAATCATTTTAGAAGCACCCGATGGTACTCCTAGGTGACGAGGGTTTAGTGGAGCTCTGTTTGGTCCGTTTGGAGACAGTGCTAATCTTGATGCAAGATAGGTGCACGGTTTGCACTCAACATACCATTGGCTCATAAATAGTTTTGGACGCACCCAATGGATCTCGTAAGTGACGTGGGTCGTGTGGAATCTCGTTTTAGTCCGTTTGGAGACAGTGTTATTGTTAGAGCAAGATAGGTGCTCGGTTTGCAACGAACATACCATAGGCATAGAAATCGTTTTGGACGCATTCGATGGGACTCCTAGGTGACGAGGCTCAAGTGGAAGCTTGGTTTGCTTTATTTGGAGATAGTGCTACTCTTGATGCAAGATTGGTGCACAGTTTGCGTTGAACATACCGTAGGCTCAGAAATAGTATTGGAGGGACCTGATGGAACTCCTAGGTGCGGTGGGTCATGTGGAATCTTTTTTAACTTGTTTGGGACAGTGTTAGCGTCGGTGCAAGATAGGTGCTCAGTTTGCGTCAAATGTACCATAGGCTCATAAATCGTTTTAGACACAACCGATGGTGCTCCTTGGTGACGAGGGTCTGGAGGAGCTCTGTTCGGTCTGTTTGGAGATAGTGCATATCTTGACGCAAGATAGGTGCACGGTTTGCACTCAACGTACCATTGGCTCATAAATAGTTTTGGACGCACCTGATGGAACTCGTAAGTGACGTGGGCCATGTGGAATCTCATATTAGTTCATGTGGAGACAGTGTTTGTATCAGTGCAAGATATGTGCATGGTTTGCACCGAACATACCATAGGCATAGAAATTGTTTTGGACACACTCGATGGGACTCCTAGGTGACGAGGCTCAAGTGGAAGCTCGGTTTGGTCCGTTTGGAGATAGTGCTACTCTTGATGCAAGATTGGTCCACGGTTGCGGTGAATGTACCGTAGGCTCAGAAATAGTATTGGAGGCACCCGATGCAACTCCTAGGTGAGGTGGGTCATGTAGAATCTCGTTTCGATCTGTTTTGAGACAGTGTTAGCGTTGTTGCATGATAGGTGCTTAGTTTTCGTCAAACGTACCAAAGGCTCATAAATCATTTTAGACACACCCGATGGTGCTCCTGGGTGATGAGCTTCTGGTGGAGCTCTGTTCGGTCCGTTTGGAGATAGGGCTAATCTTGACGCATGGTAGGTGCACTGTTTGCACTGAACATACCATAGGCCCATAAATAGTTTTGGACTTACCCGATGGAACTCTAAGTGACGTGGGTCATGTGGAATCTCGTTTTAGTTCGTTTGGAGACAGTGTTAGTGCCAGAGCAAGATAGGTGCGTGGTTTGCACTGAACATACCATAGGCATAGAAATCATTTTGGACGCACTCGATGGGACTCCTAGGTGACGAGACTCAAGTGGAAGCTCTGTTCGGTCCGTTCGGAGATAGTGCAACTCTTGATGCAAGATTGGTGCACGGTTTGCGATGAACGTACCGTAGGCTCAGAAATAGTATTGGAGGCACCAGATGGAACTCCTAGGTGAGGTGGGTCATGTGGAATCTCTTTTCAATCTGTTTTGAGACAGTGTTAGCGTCGGTGCAAGATAGGTGGCTCATAAATGATTTTAGACACACCCGATGGTACTCCTAGGTGACGAGGGTCTGGTGGAGCTATGTTTGGTCCGTTTGGAGATAGTGCTAATCTTGACGCAAGATAGGTGCACGGTTTGCATTGAATGTTCCATAGGCTCATAAATAGTTTTGGATGCACCCAATGGAATTCACAAGTGACGTGGGCCGTGTGGAATCTCGTTTTAGTCCGTTTGGAGACAGTGTTTGTGTCAGTGCCAGATAGTTGCACGGTTTGCACTGAACATACCACAGGCATAGTGTCAGTGCAAGATAGGTACACGGTTTGCACCGAACATACCATAGGCATAGAAATCATTTTGGGCACACTCGATGGGACTCCTAGGTGACGAGGCTCAAGTGGAAGCTCAGTTTGGTTCGTTTGGAGATAGTGCTACACTTGATGCAAGATTGGTGCAAAGTTTGCGTCGAACGTACCGTAGGCTTGAAATAGAATTAGAGGCACCCGATGGAACTCCTAGGTGATGTGGGTCATGAGGAATCTCATTTCAATATGTTTTGAGACAGTGTTAGGAGATAGTGCAAATCTACACGCAGGATAGGTGCACGGTTTGCACTCATGGTACCATTGGCTCATAAATAGTTTTGGACGGACCCGATGGAACTCGTAAGTGACGAGGGTCGTGTGGAATCTTGTTTTAGACCGTTTGGAGACAGTGTTAGTGTCAGTCCAAAGATAGGTGTATGGGTTGCACCGAACATATCGTAGGCCTTGAAATAATTTTGGACGCACTCGATGGGGCTCCTAGGTGACGAGGCTCAAGTGGAAGCTCGGCTCGGTCCATTTGAAGATAGTGCTACTCTTGATGCAAGATTGGTGCACGATTTGCGTCGAACATACCGTAGTCTCAGAAATAGTATTGGTGGCACCCGATGGAACTCCTAGTTGAGGTGGGTCATGTGGATTCTCGTTTCGATCTGTTTTGAGACAGTGTTAGCGTTGGTGCAAGATAGGTGTTGTGTTTGCGTGAAACGTACCATAGGCACATAAATCATTTTAGAAGCACCCGATGGTACTCCTAGGTGACAAGGGTCTGGTGGAGCTCTGTTCGGTCCGTTTGGAGATAGTGCTAATCTTGACACAAGATAGGTGCATGGTTTGCACTCAACGTACCATTGGCTCATAAATGGTTTTGGACGCACCTGATGGACCTCGTAAGTGACGTGGGCCGTGTGGAATCTCATATTAGTCCGTGTGGAGACAGTGTTTGTGTCAGTGCAAGATATGTGCACGGTTTGCATTGAACATACCATAGGCATAGAAATCGTTTTAGACACACTCGATGTGACTCCTAGGTGACGAGGCTCAAGTGGAAGCTCGGTTTGGTCCGTTTGGAGATAGTGCTACTCTTGATGCAAGATTGGTGCACGGTTTGCGTCGAACGTACCATAGGCACATAAATCATTTTAGAAGCACCCGATCGTACTCCTAGGTGACGAGGGTGGAGCTCTGTTCGGTCCGTTTGGAGACAGTGCTAATCTTGACGCAAGATTGGTGCATGGTAAGCACTCAACATACCATTGGCTCATAAATCATTTGAGACGGACCCGATGGAACTCGTAAGTGACGAGGGTCGTGTGGAATCTTGTTTTAGACCGTTTGGAGACAGTGTTAGTGTCAGTGCAAAGATAGGTGTATGGGTTGCACCGAACATATCGTAGGCCTTGAAATAATTTTGGACGCACTCGATGAGGCTCCTAGGTGACAAGGCTCAAGTGGAAGCTCGGCTCAGTCCATTTGAAGATAGTGCTACTCTTGATGCAAGATTGGTGCACGATTTGCGTCGAACATACCGTAGTCTCAGAAATAGTATTGGAGGCACCCGATGGAACTCCTAGGTGAGGTGGGTCATGTGGATTCTCGTATCGATCTGTTTTGAGATAGTGTTAGCATCGGTGCAAGATAGGTGCTGTGTTTGCGTCAAACGTACCATAGGCACATAAATCATTTTAGAAGCACCCGATGGTACTCCTAGGTGACAAGGGTCTGGTGGAGCTCTGTTCGGTCCGTTTGGAGATAGTGCTAATCTTGACGCAAGATAGGTGCATGGTTTGCACTCAACGTACCATTGGCTCATAAATAGTTTTGGACGCACCTGATGGACCTCGTAAGTGACGTGGGCCGTGTGGAATCTCATATTAGTCCGTGTGGAGACAGTGTTTGTGTCAGTGCAAGATATGTGCACGGTTTGCACCGAACATACCATAGGCATAGAAATCATTTTAGACACACTCGATGGAACTCCTAGGTGACGAGGCTCAAGTGGAAGCTTGGTTTGGTCCGTTTGGAGAAATGCTACTCTTGATGCAAGATTGGTGCACGGTTTGCGTCGAACGTACCATAGGCACATAAATCATTTTAGAAGCACCCGATCATACTCCTAGGTGACGAGGGTCTGGTGGAGCTCTGTTCGGTCCGTTTGGAGACAGTGCTAATCTTGACGCAAGATAGGTGCACGGTTTGCACTCAACGTACCATTAACTCATAAATAGTTTTGGACGGACCCGATGGAACTCGTAAGTGACGAGGGTCGTGTGCAAACTTGTTTTAGACCATTTGGAGACTTGTTAGTGTCAGTGCAAAGGTAGGTGTATGGGTTGCACCGAACATATCGTAGGCATTGAAATAATTTTGGACGCACTCGATGGGCCCCTTGGTGACGAAGCTCAAGTGGAAGCTCGGCTCGGTCCATTTGAAGATAGTGCTACTCTTGATGCAAGATTGGTGCACGGTTTGCGTCGAACGTACCGTAGTCTTAGAAATAGTATTGGAGGCACCCGATGGAACTCCTAGGTGAGGTGGGTAATGTGGATTCTCGTTTCGATCTGTTTTGAGAGAGTGTTAGCGTCGGTGCAAGATAGGTGATGTGTTTGCGTCAAACGTACCATAGGCACATAAATCATTTTAGAAGCACCCGATGGTACTCCTAGGTGACAAGGGTCTGGTGGAGCTCTGTTCGGTCCGTTTGGAGATAGTGCTAATCTTGACGCAAGATAGGTGCATGGTTTGCACTCAACGTACCATTGGCTCATAAATAGTTTTGGACGCACCTGATGGACCTCGTAAGTGACGTGGGCCGTGTGGAATCTCATATTAGTCCATGTGGTGACATTGTTTGTGTCAGTACAAGATATGTGCACGGTTTGCACCGAACATACCATAGGCATAGAAATCGTTTTGGACACACTTGATGGGACTACTAGGTGATGAGGCTCAAGTGGAAGCTCGGTTTGGTCCGTTTGAAGATAGTGCTACTCTTGATGCAAGATTGTTGCACGGTTTGCGTCGAACGTACCATAGGCACATAAATCATTTTAGAAGCACCCGATCATACTCCTAGGTGACGAGGGTGTAGTGGAGCTCTGTTCTGTTCGTTTGGAGACAGTGCTAATCTTGACGCAAGATAGGTGCACGGTTTGCACTCAAGGTACCATTGGCTCATAAATAGTTTTGGACGGACCCGATGGAACTCGTAAGTGACGAGGGTCGTGTGGAATCTTGTTTTAGACCGTTTGGAGACAGTGTTAGTGTCAGTCCAAAGATAGGTGTATGGGTTGCACCGAACATATCGTAGGCCTTGAAATAATTTTGGACGCACTCGATGGGGCTCCTAGGTGACGAGGCTCAAGTGGAAGCTCGGCTCGGTCCATTTGAAGATAGTGCTACTCTTGATGCAAGATTGGTGCACGGTTTGCGTCGAACGTACCGTAGTCTTAGAAATAGTATTGGAGGCACCCGATGGAACTCCTAGGTGAGGTGGGTAATGTGCATTCTCGTTTTGATCTGTTTTGAGAGAGTGTTAGCGTCGGTGCAAGATAGGTGCTGTGTTTGCGTCAAACATACCATAGGCACATAAATCATTTTAGAAGCACCCGATGGTACTCCTAGGTGACAAGGGTCTGGTGGAGCTCTGTTCGGTCCGTTTGGAGATAGTGCTAATCTTGACGCAAGATAGGTGCATGGTTTGCACTCAACGTACCATTGGCTCACAAATAGTTTTGGACGCACCTGATGGACCTCGTAAGTGACGTGGGCCGTGTGGAATCTCATATTAGTCCATGTGGTGACATTGTTTGTGTCATTGCAAGATATGTGCACGGTTTGCACCGAACATACCATAGGCATAGAAATCGTTTTGGACACACTTGATGGGACTACTAGGTGATGAGGCTCAAGTGGAAGCTCGGTTTGGTCTGTTTGGAGATAGTGCTACTCTTGATGCAAGATTGTTGCACGGTTTGCGTCGAACGTACCATAGGCACATAAATCATTTTAGAAGCACCCGATCATACTCCTAGGTGACGAGGGTCTAGTGGAGCTCTGTTCGGTCCGTTTGGAGATAGTGCTAATCTTGACGCAAGATAGGTGCACGGTTTGCACTCATGGTACCATTGGCTCATAAATAGTTTTGGACGGACCCGATGGAACTCGTAAGTGACGAGGGTCGTGTGGAATCTTGTTTTAGACCGTTTGGAGACAGTGTTAGTGTCAGTCCAAAGATAGGTGTATGGGTTGCACCGAACATATCGTAGGCCTTGAAATAATTTTGGACGCACTCGATGGGGCTCCTAGGTGACGAGGCTCAAGTGGAAGCTCGGCTCGGTCCATTTGAAGATAGTGCTACTCTTGATGCAAGATTGGTGCACGATTTGCGTCGAACATACCGTAGTCTCAGAAATAGTATTGGTGGCACCCGATGGAACTCCTAGTTGAGGTGGGTCATGTGGATTCTCGTTTCGATCTGTTTTGAGACAGTGTTAGCGTTGGTGCAAGATAGGTGTTGTGTTTGCGTGAAACGTACCATAGGCACATAAATCATTTTAGAAGCACCCGATGGTACTCCTAGGTGACAAGGGTCTGGTGGAGCTCTGTTCGGTCCGTTTGGAGATAGTGCTAATCTTGACACAAGATAGGTGCATGGTTTGCACTCAACGTACCATTGGCTCATAAATGGTTTTGGACGCACCTGATGGACCTCGTAAGTGACGTGGGCCGTGTGGAATCTCATATTAGTCCGTGTGGAGACAGTGTTTGTGTCAGTGCAAGATATGTGCACGGTTTGCACCGAACATACCATAGGCATAGAAATCGTTTTGGACACACTCGATGTGACTCCTAGGTGACGAGGCTCAAGTGGAAGCTCGGTTTGGTCCGTTTGGAGATAGTGCTACTCTTGATGCAAGATTGGTGCACGGTTTGCGTCGAACGTACCATAGGCACATAAATCATTTTAGAAGCACCCGATCGTACTCCTAGGTGACGAGGGTCTGGTGGAGCTCTGTTCGGTCCGTTTGGAGACAGTGCTAATCTTGACGCAAGATAGGTGCACGGTTTGCACTCATGGTACCATTGGCTCATAAATAGTTTTGGACGGACCCGATGGAACTCGTAAGTGACGAGGGTCGTGTGGAATCTTGTTTTAGACCGTTTGGAGACAGTGTTAGTGTCAGTCCAAAGATAGGTGTATGGGTTGCACCGAACATATCGTAGGCCTTGAAATAATTTTGGACGCACTCGATGGGGCTCCTAGGTGACGAGGCTCAAGTGGAAGCTCGGCTCAGTCCATTTGAAGATAGTGCTACTCTTGATGCAAGATTGGTGCACGATTTGCGTCGAACATACCGTAGTCTCAGAAATAGTATTGGTGGCACCCGATGGAACTCCTAGTTGAGGTGGGTCATGTGGATTCTCGTTTCGATCTGTTTTGAGACAGTGTTAGCGTTGGTGCAAGATAGGTGTTGTGTTTGCGTGAAACGTAACATAGGCACATAAATCATTTTAGAAGCACCCGATGGTACTCCTAGGTGACAAGGGTCTGGTGGAGCTCTGTTCGGTCCGTTTGGAGATAGTGCTAATCTTGACACAAGATAGGTGCATGGTTTGCACTCAACGTACCATTGGCTCATAAATGGTTTTGGACGCACCTGATGGACCTCGTAAGTGACGTGGGCCGTGTGGAATCTCATATTAGTCCGTGTGGAGACAGTGTTTGTGTCAGTGCAAGATATGTGCACGGTTTGCATTGAACATACCATAGGCATAGAAATCGTTTTGGACACACTTGATGGGACTACTAGGTGACGAGGCTCAAGTGGAAGCTCAGTTTGGTCTGTTTGGAGATAGTGCTACTCTTGATGCAAGATTGTTGCACGGTTTGCGTCGAACGTACCATAGGCACATAAATCATTTTAGAAGCACCCGATCATACTCCTAGGTGACGAGGGTCTAGTGGAGCTCTGTTCGGTCCGTTTGGAGATAGTGCTAATCTTGACGCAAGATAGGTGCACGGTTTGCACTCATGGTACCATTGGCTCATAAATAGTTTTGGACGGACTCGATGGAACTCGTAAGTGATGAGGGTCATGTGGAAACTTGTTTTAGACCGTTTGGAGACAGTGTTAGTGTCAGTGCAAAGGTAGGTGTATGGGTTGCACCAAACATATCGTAGGCATTGAAATAATTTTGGATGCACTCGATGGGGCCCCTTGGTGACGAAGCTCAAGAGGAAGCTCGGCTCGGTCCATTTGAAGATAGTGCTACTCTTGATGTAAGATTGGTGCACGGTTTGCGTCGAACGTAACGTAGTCTCAGAAATAGTATTGGTGGCACCCGATGGAACTCCTAGGTGAGGTGGGTCATGTGGATTCTCGTTTTGATCTGTTTTGAGATAGTGTTAGCGTCGGTGCAAGATAGGTGCTGTGTTTGCGTCAAACGTACCATAGGCACGTAAATCATTTTAGAAGCACCCGATGGTACTCCTAGGTGACAAGGGTCTGGTGGAGCTCTGTCCGGTGTGTTTGGAGATAGTGCTAATCTTGACGCAAGATAGGTGCACGGTTTGCACTCAATGTACCATTGGCTCATAAATAGTTTTGGACGCACCCGATGGATCTCGTAAGTGACGTGGGTCATGTGGAATCTCGTTTTAGTCCGTTTGGAGATAGTGTTAGTGTTAGAGCAAGATAGGTGCTCGGTTTGCAACGAACATACCATAGGCATAGAAATCGTTTTGGACACACTCGATGGGACTCCTAGGTGACGAGGCTCAAGTGGAGGCTCGGTTTGGTCCGTTTGGAGATAGTGCTACTCTTGATGCAAGATTGGTGCACGGTTTGCGTCGAACGTACCATAGGCACATAAATCATTTTAGAAGCACCCGATCGTACTCCTAGGTGACGAGGGTCTGGTGGAGCTCAATTCGGTCCGTTTGGAGACAATGCTAATCTTGACGCAAGATAGGTGCACGGTTTGCACTCAACGTACCATTAGCTCATAAATAGTTTTGGACGGACCCGATGGAACTCGTAAGTGACGAGGGTCGTGTGGAAACTTGTTTTAGACCGTTTGGAGACAGTGTTAGTGTCAGTGCAAAGGTAGGTGTATGGGTTGCACCGAACATATCGTAGGCATTGAAATAATTTTGGACGCACTCGATGGGGCCCCTTGGTGACGAAGCTCAAGTGGAAGCTCGGCTCGGTCCATTTGAAGATAGTGCTACTCTTTATGCAAGATTGGTGCACGGTTTGCGTCGAACGTACCGTAGTCTCAGAAATAGTATTGGAGGCACCCGATGGAACTCCTAGGTGAGGTGGGTCATGTGGATTCTCGTTTCGATCTGTTTTGAGATAGTGTTAGCGTCGGTGCAAGATAGGTGCTGTGTTTGCGTCAAACGTACCATAGGCACATAAATCATTTTAGAAGCACCCGATGGTACTCCTAGGTGACAAGGGTCTGGTGGAGCTCTGTTCGGTCCGTTTGGAGATAGTGCTAATCTTGACGCAAGATAGGTGCATGGTTTGCACTCAACGTACCATTGGCTCATAAATAGTTTTGGACGCACCTGATGGACCTCGTAAGTGACGTGGGCCGTGTGGAATCTCATATTAGTCCGTGTGGAGACAGTGTTTGTGTTAGTGCAAGATATGTGCACGGTTTGCACCGAACATACCATAGGCATAGAAATCATTTTGGACACACTCGATGGGACTACTAGGTAACGAGGCTCAAGTGGAAGCTCGGTTTGGTCTGTTTGGAGATAGTGCTACTCTTGATGCAAGATTGGTGCACGGTTTCGTCAAAAGTACCATAGGCACATAAATCATTTTAGAAGCACCCGATCGTACTCCTAGGTGACGAGGGTCTGGTGGAGCTCTGTTCGGTCCGTTTGGCGACAGTGCTAATCTTGACGCAAGATAGGTGCACGGTTTACACTCAACGTACCATTGGCTCATAAATAGTTGTGGACGGACCCGATGGAACTCGTAAGTGACGAGGGTCGTGTGGAATCTTGTTTTAGACCGTTTAGAGACAGTGTTAGTGTCAGTGCAAAGGTAGGTGTATGGGTTGCACCAAACATATTGTAGGCATTGAAATAATATTGGACGCACTCGATGGGGCTCCTAGGTGACGAGGCTCAAGTGGAAGCTCGGCTCGGTCCATTTGAAGATAGTGCTACTCTTGATGCAAGATTGGTGCATGGTTTGCGTCGAACGTACCGCAGTCTCAGAAATAGTATTGGAGGCACCCGATGGAACTCCTAGGTGAGGTGGGTCATGTGGATTCTCGTTTCGATCTGTTTTGAGATAGTGTTAGCGTCGGTTCAAGATAGGTGTTGTGTTTGCGTCAAACGTACCATAGGCACATAAATGATTTTAGAAGCACCCGATCGTACTCCTAGGTGCATGGTTTGCACTCAACGTACCATTGGCTCGTAAATAGTTTTGGACGCACCCGATGGATCTCGTAAGTGACGTGGGTCGTGTGGAATCTCGTTTTAGTCCGTTTGGAGACAGTGTTAGTGTTAGAGCAAGATAGGTGCTCAGTTTGCAACGAACATACCATAGGCATAGAAATCGTTTTGGACGCACTCGATGGGACTCCTAGGCGACGAGGCTCAAGTGGAAGCTTTGTTCGCTCTGTTTGGAGATAGTGCAACTCTTGATGCAAGATTGGTGCACGGTTTGCGTTGAACGTACTGTAGGCTCAGAAATAATACTGGAGGCACCCGATGCAACTCCTAGGTGAGGTGGGTCATGTGGAATCTCTTTTCGATCTGTTTTGAGACAGTGTTAGCGTCGGTGCAAGATAGGTGCTCGGTTTGCGTCAAACGTACCATGGGCTCATAAATCATTTTAGACACACCCGATGGTGCTCCTAGGTCATGAGCTTCTAGTGGAGCTCTGTTCGGTACATTTGGAGATAGTGCTAATCTTGACGCAAGGTAGGTGCACTATTTGCACTGAACATACCATAGGCTCATAAATAGTTTTGGACTTACCCGATGGAACTCTAAGTGACGTGGGTCATGTGGAATCTCATTTTAGTCCATTTGGAGATAGTGTTAGTGCCAGAGCAAGATAGGTGTGTGGTTTGCACCGAACATACCATAGGCATAGAAATCGTTTTGGACGCACTCGATGGGACTCATAGGAGACAAGGCTCAAGTGGAAGCTCTGTTCGCTCCGTTTGGAGATAGTGCAACCCTTGATGCAAGATTGGTGCACGGTTTACGTTGAACGTACCGTAGGCTCAGAAATAGTATTGGAGGCACCAGATGGAACTCCTAGGTGAGGTGGGTGATGTGGAATCTCTTTTCGATCTGTTTTGAGACAGTGTTAGCGTCGGTGCAAGATAGGTGCTAGGTTTGCGTCAAACGGACCTTGGGCTCATAAATCATTTTAAACACACCCGATGGTACTCCTAGGTGACGAGGGTCTGGTGGAGCTATGTTTGGTCCGTTTGGAGATAGTGCTAATCTTGACGCAAGATAGGTGCTCGGTTTGCGTCAAACGGACCATGGGCTCATAAATAGTTTTGGACGCACCCGATGGAACTCATAAGTGACGTGGGCCATGTGGAATCTCGTTTTAGTCCATTTGGAGATAGTGTTAGTGCCCAAGCAAGATAGGTGCATGGTTTGCACCGAACGCACCATAGGCTTAGAAATCATTTTGGACACACTCGATGGGACTCCTAGGTCACGAGGCTCAAGTAGAAGCTCTGTTCGTTGCATTTGGAGATAGTGCTACTCTTGAAGCAAGATTGGTGCACGGTTTGCGTTGAACGTTCCATAGGCTCAGAAATAGTATTAGAGGCACCCAATGGAACTCCTCGGTGAGGTGGGTCTTGTGGAATCTTGTTTCGATCTGTTTTGACACAGTGTTAGCCTCGGTGCACGATAGGTGCTCGGATTGTGTCAAACATACCATAGGCTCATAAATCGTTTTAGACGCACCCGATAGATCTCCAAGGTGACTAGGGTCTGGTGGACCTCTGTTCGGTCTATTTGGAAATAGCGCTAATGTTGATGCAAGATAGGTGCATGGTTTGCACTCCACGTACCATAGGCTCATAAATAGTTTTAGACGCACCCGATGGTACTCGTAAGTGACGTGGGCCATGTGGTACACGGTTTGCACCGAACATACCATAGGCATAGAAATCATTTTGGGCACACTCGATGGGACTCCTAGGTGACGAGGCTCAAGTGGAAGCTCAGTTTGGTTCGTTTGGAGATAGTGCTACACTTGATACAAGAGTGGTGCACAGTTTGCGTCGAACGTACCGTAGGCTTAAAAATAGAATTGGAGGCACCCGATGGAACACCTAGGTGATGTGGGTCATGTGGAATCTTGTTTCAATATGTTTTGAGACAGTGTTAGGAGATAGTGTTAGGAGATACTGCACGTACGATAGGCTCAGAAATAGTTTGGACACACCTGATGGTACTACTAGGTGACGAGGGCCATGTGGAGTCTCGTTTTAGTCCATTTGGTGACACGTTTATGTCAGTGCAAGAAAGGTGCATGGTTTGCACCAAACATACCATAGGCATAGAAATAGTTTTGGGCACATTTGATGGGAATCCTAGGTGACGAGGCTCAAGTGGAAGCTCAGTTTGGTCCGTTTGGAGATAGTGCTACTCTTGATGCAAGATTGGTGCACGGTTTGCGTCAAACGTACCGTAGGCTTAGAAATAGTATTGGAGGCACCCGATGGAACTCCTAGGTGAGGTGGGTCATGTGGAATCTCGTTTCGATCTGTTTTGAGACTGTGTTAGCATCGGTGCAAGGTAGGTGCTCGGTTTGTGTCAAACGTACCATGGGCTCATAAAAGCTTTTAGATGCACCAGCTGGTACTCCTTGGTGACGAGGGTTTGGTGGAGATCTGTTCGGTCCATTTGGAGACAGTGCCAACCTTGACGCAAGATAGGTGCACGGTTTGCACTGCACGGACGATAGGCTCATAAATCCTTTTAGACGCACCCGATGGTACTCCTAGGTGATGAGGGCCATGTGGAATCTCGTTTTAGTCCATTTGGAGACATGTTTATGTCAGTGCAAGAAAGGTGCACAGTTTGCACCGAACATACCATAGGCATAGAAATTGTTTCGGGCACATTTAATGGGAATCCTAGGTGACGAGGCTCAAGTGGAAGCTCGGTTTGGTCCGTTTGGAGATAGTGCTACCCTTGATGCAAGATTGGTGCACGGTCTGCGTCGAACGTACCGTAGGCTCGAAAATTGTATTGGAGGCACCCGACGGAACTCGTAAGTGACGTGGGTCATGTGGCATTTCGTTTTGATCTGTTTTGAGACACTTTTAGGAGATAGTGCTAATCTTGACGTAGGATAGGTGCAAGGTTTGCACTGAATGTACCATTGGCTCATAAATAGTTTTGAACGCACCCGATGGAACTCGTAAGTGACGAGGGTCGTGTGGAATCTCGTTTTAGTCCGTTTGGAGATAGTGTTCGTGTTAGAGCAAGATAGGTGCACGGTTTGCACCAAACATACCATAGGCATAGAAATCGTTTTGGGGCACACTTGATGGGACTCCTAGGTGACGAGGCTCAAGTGGAAGCTTGGTTTGGTCCATTTGGAGATAGTGCTACTCTTGATGCAAGATTGGTGCACGGTTTGCGTCTAACGTACCGTAAGCTTAGAAATAGTATTGGAGGCACCCGATGGAACTCCTAGGTGAGGTGGGTCATATGGCATCTGGTTTCGATCTGTTTTGAGACAGTGTTAGGAGATAGTGCTAATCTTGATGCAGGATAGGTGCACGGTGTGGATTGAATGTACCATTGGCTCATAAATAGTTTTAGACGCACCCGATGGAACTCGTAAGTGATGAGGGTCGTTTGGAATATCGTTTTAGTCCGTTTGGAGACAATGTTAGTGTCAGTGCTAGATTGGTGCACGGTTTGCACCGAACATACCATAGGCACAGAAATCATTTTGGACACACTCCATGGGGCTCCAAGGTGACGAGGCTCAAGTGGAAGCTCGATTTGGTCCATTTGGAGATGTTGCTAATCTTGATGCAAGATTGGTGCACGGTTTGTGTCGAATGTACCGTAGACTCAGAAATAGTCTTGGAGGCACTCGATGGAACTCCTAGGTGAGGTGGGTCATGTGGAGTCTCGTTTCGATCTGTTTTGAGACAGTATTAGCGTCGGTGCAAGATAGGTGCTCGGTTTGTGTCAAACGTACCAAAGGCTCATAAATCCTTTTAGACGCACCCGATGGTACTTCTAGGTGACGAGGGTCTGGTGGAGCTCTGTTCGGTCCATTTGGAGACAGTGCTAACCTTGATGCCAGATAGATGCACTAGTTTTGGACGCACCCGATGGAACTCGTAAGTAACGTGGGTCGTGTGGAAACTCATTTTAGTCCATTTGGAGATAGTGTTAGTGTCAGAGCAAGATAGGTGCACGGTTTGCACTGAACATACCATAGGCATAGAAATCGTTTTGGGGCACACTCGATGGGACTCCTATGTGACGAGGCTCAAGTGGAAGCTCGGTTTGGTCCATTTGGAGATAGTGCTACTCTTGATGCAAGATTGGTGCACGGTTTGCGTCGAAAGTACCGTAGGCTTAGAAATAGTATTTCAGGTACCCGATGGAACTCCTAGGTGAGGTGGGCCGTGTGGCATCTTGTTTCGATCTGTTTTGAGACACTTTTAGGAGATAGTGCTAATCTTGACGCAGGATAGGTGCAAGGTTTGCACTGAATGTACCATTGGCTCATAAATAGTTTTAGACGCACCCGATGGAACTCGAAAGTGACGAGGGTCGTGTGGAATCTCGTTTTAGTCCGTTTAGAGATAGTGTTAGTGTAGGAGCAAGATAGGTGCATGATTTGCACCGAACATACCATGTGCATAGAAATCGTTTTGGGGCACACTCGATGGGACTCCAAGGTGACGAGGCTCAACTGAAAGCTCGGTTTGGTCTGTTTGGAGATAGTGCTACTCTTGATGCAAGATTGGTGCATGTTTGCGTCGAACGTACCGTAGGCTTAGAAATAGTATTGGAGGCACCTGATGGAACTCCTAGGTGAGGTGGGTCGTGTGGCATCTTGTTTCGATCTGTTTTGAGATAGTGTTAGGATATAGTGCTAATCTTGATGCAGGATAGGTGCATTGTATGGATTGAATGTACCATTGGCTCATAAATAGTTTTGGACGCACCCATTGGAACTCGTAAGTGACGAGGGTCGTGTGGAATATCGTTTTAGTCCGTTTGGAGACAGTGTTAGTGTCAGTGCAAGATTGGTGCACGGTTTGCACCGAACATACCATAGGCACAGAAATCATTTTGGAAATACTCGGTGGGACTCCAAGGTGACGAGGCTCAAGTGGAAGCTCAATTTGGTCTGTTTGGAGATAGTGCTAATCTTGATGCAAGATTGGTGCACGATTTGTGTCGAACGTACCGTAGGCTCAGAAATAGTCTTGGAGGCACCCGATGGAACTCCTAGGTGAGGTGGGTCATGTGGAGTCTCGTTTCGATCTGTTTTGAGACAGTGTTAGCGTCGGTGTAAGATAGGTGCTCGGTTTGTGTCAAACGTACCATAGGCTCATAAATCCTTTTAGACGCACCTGATGGTACCTCTAGGTGATGAGGGTCTGGTGGAGCTCTGTTCAGTCCGTTTGGAGACAGTGCTAACCATGACGCAAGATAGGTGCACGGTCTGCACTGCACGTACCATGGGCTCATAAAAAGTTTTGGACACACCCGATGGACCTCGTAAGTGACGTGGGTCGTGTGGAATCTCGTTTAAGTCCGTTTGGAGACAGTGTTAGTGTCAGAGCAAGATAGGTGCACGGTTTGCACCGAACATACCATAGGCATAGAAATCATTTTGGGCACACTCAATGGGACTCCTAGGTAACGAGGCTCAAGTGGAAGCTCGGTTTGGTCCGTTTGGAGGTAGTGCGACTCTTGATGCAAGATTGGTGCACGGTTTGCGTCGAACGTACCGTAGGCTCAGAAATAGTCTTCGAGTCACCCGATGGAACTCCTAGGTGAGGTGGGTCATGTGGAATCTCATTTCGATCTGTTTTGAGACAGTGTTAGCGTCAGTGCAAGATAGGTGCTCGGTTTGCGTCAAACGTACCATGGGCTCATAAATCCTTTTAGACGCACCTGATGGTACTCCTAGGTGATGAGGGCCATGTGGAATCTAATTTTAGTCTAGATGGAGACACGTTTATGTCAGTGCAAGAAAGGTGCACGGTTTGCACCGAACATACCATAGGCATAGAAATTGTTTTGGGCACATTTGATGGGAATCCTAGGTGACGAGGCTCAAGTGGAAGCTCGGTTTGGTCCGTTTGGAGATAGTGCTACTCTTGATGCTAGATTGGTGCACGGTTTGCGTCGAACGTACCGTAGACTCAAAAATCATATTGGAGGCACCCGATGGAACTCCAAGGTGACGTGGGTCATGTGGCATTCATTTCGATCTGTTTTGAGACACTTCTTAGGAGATTGTGCTAATCTTGACGCAGGATAGGTGCAAGGTTTGAACTGAATGTACCATTGGCTCATAAAAGGTTTTGGACGCACCCGATGAAACTCATAAGTGACGAGTGTTGTGTGGAATTTCGTTTTAGTCCGTTTGGAGATATTGTTAGTGTCAGAACAAGATAGGTGCACGATTAGCACCGAACATACCATAGGCGTAGAAATCGTTTTGGGGCACACTCGAAGGGACTCCTAGGTCACGAGGCTCAAGTGGTAGCTCGGTTTGGTCCATTTGGAGATAGTGCTACTCTTGATGCAAGATTGTTGCACGGTTTGCGTCGAACATACCGTAGGCTTAGAAATAGTATTGGAGGCACCCGATGGAACTCCTAGGTGAGGTGGGTCGTGTGGCATCTTGTTTTGATCTGTTTTGAGACAGTGTTAGGAGATAGTGCTAATCTTGACGCAGGATAGGTGCACAGTATGGATTGAAAGTAGCATTGGCTCATAAATAGTTTTGGACGCACCCGATGCAACTCGTAAGTGACGAGGGTCGTGTAGAATCTCGTTTTAGTCCGTTTGGAGACAGTATTAGTGTCAGTGCAAGATTGGTGCACGGTTTGCGACGAACGTACCGTAGGCTCGGAAATAGCCTTCGAGTCACCTGATGGAACTCCTAGGTGAGGTGGGTCATGTGGAATCTCATTTCGATCTGTTTTGAGACAGTGTTAGCGTCAGTGCAAGATAGGTGCTCGGTTTGCGTCAAACGTACCATGGGCTCATAAAATCCTTTTAGACGCACCTAATGGTACTCCTAGGTGACGAGGGCCATGTGGAATCTCGTTTTAGTCCAGATGGAGACACGTTTATGTCAGTGCAAGAAAGGTGCACGGTTTGCACCGAACATACCATAGGCATAGAAATTGTTTTGGGCACATTTGATGGGAATCCTAGGTGACGAGGCTCAAGTGGAAGCTCGGTTTGGTCCGTTTAGAGATAGTGCTACTCTTGATGCAAGATTGGTGCACGGTTTGCGTCGAACGTACCGTAGGCTTAAAATCGTATTGGAGGCACCCGATGGAACTCCTAGGTAATGTGGGTCATGTGGCATTTCGTTTCAATCTGTTTTGAGACACTTCTTAGGAGATAGTGCTAATCTTGACGCAGGATAGGTGCAAGGTTTGCACTAAATCTACCATTGGCTCATAAATAGTTTTGGACGCACCCGATGGAACTCATAAGTGACGAGGGTCGTGTGGAATCTTGTTTTAGTCCGTTTGGAGATATTGTTAGTGTCAGAGCAAGATAGGTGCACGATTTGCACCGAACATACCATAGGCGTAGAAATCGTTTTGGGGCACACTCGAAGGGACTCCTAGGTGATGAGGCTCAAGTGGAAGCTCGGTTTGGTCTATTTGGAGATAGTGCTACTCTTGATGCAAGATTAGTGCACGGTTTGCGTCGAACATACCGTAGGCTTAGAAATAGTATTGGAGGCACCCGATGGAACTCCTAGGTGAGGTGGGTCGTGTGACATCTTGTTTTGATCTGTTTTGAGAGAGTGTTAGGAGATAGTGCTAATCTTGAAGCAGGATAGGTGCACAGTATGGATTGAAAGTAGCATTGGCTCATAAATAGTTTTGGACGCACCCGATGGAACTCGTAAGTGACGAGGGTCATGTGGAATCTTGTTTTAGTTCGTTTGGAGACAGTGTTAGTGTCAGTGCAAGATTGGTGCACAGTTTGCATTGAACATACCATAGGCACATAAATCATTTTGGACATACTCGGTGGGACTCCAAGGTGACAAGGCTCAAGTGGAAGCTCGATTTGGTCCGTTTGGAGATAGTGCTAATCTTGATGCAAGATTGGTGCACGATTTGTGTCGAACGTACCGTAGGCTCAGAAATAGTCTTGGAGGCACCCGATGGAAATCCTAGGTGAGGTGGGTCATGCGGAGTCTCGTTTTGATCTGTTTTGAGACAGTGTTAGCGTCTGTGCAAGATAGGTGCTCGGTTTGTGTCAAACGTACCATAGGCTCATAAATCCTTTTAGACGCACCCGATGGTACCTCTAGGTGGCGAGGGTCTGGTGGAGCTCTGTTCGGTCCATTTGGAGACAGTGCTAACCATGACGCAAGATAGGTGCACGGTCTGCACTGCACGTACCGTGGGCTCATAAAAAGTTTTGGACGCACCCGATGGACCTCGTAAGTGACGTGGGTCGTGTGGAATCTCGTTTAAGTCCGTTTGGAGACATTGTTAGTGTCAGAGCAAGACAGGTGCACGGTTTGCACCGAACATACCATAGGCATAGAAATCATTTTGGGCACACTCGATGGGACTCCTAGGTAACGAGGCTCAAGTGGAAGCTCGGTTTGGTCCGTTTGGAGATAGTGCTACTCTTGATGCAAGATTGGTGCACGGTTTGCGTCGAACGTACCGTAGGCTCGAAAATATTCTTCGAGTCACCTGATGGAACTCCTAGGTGAGGTGGGTCATGTGGAATCTCATTTCGATCTATTTTGAGACAGTGTTAGCGTCAGTGCAAGATAGGTGCTCGGTTTGCGTCAAACGTACCATGGGCTCATAAATCCTTTTACACGCACCTAATGATACTCCTAGGTGACGAGGGCCATATGGAATCTCATTTTAGTCCAGATGGAGACACGTTATGTCAGTGCAAGAAAGGTGCACGGTTTGCACCGAACATACCATAGGCATAGAAATTGTTTTGGGCACATTTGATGGGAATCCTAGGTGACGAGGCTCAAGTGGAAGCTCGGTTTGGTCCGTTTGGAGATAGTGCTACTCTTGATGCAAGATTGGTGCACGGTTTGCGTCGAACGTACCATAGGCTCAAAAATCGTATTGGAGGCACCCGATGGAACTCCTAGGTGATGTGGGTCATGTGGCATTTCGTTTCAATCTGTTTTGAGACACTTCTTAGGAGATAGTGCTAATCTTGACGCAGGATAGGTGCAAGGTTTGCACTAAATGTACTATTGGCTCATAAATAGTTTTGGACGCACCCGATGGAACTCATAAGTGACGAGGGTTGTGTGGAATCTCATTTTAGTCCGTTTGGAGATATTGTTAGTGTCAGAGCAAGATAGGTGCACGATTTGCACCGAACATACCATAGGCGTAGAAATCGTTTTGGGGCACACTCGAAGGGACTCCTAGGTGATGAGGCTCAAGTGGAAGCTCGGTTTGGTCTATTTGGAGATAGTGCTACTCTTGATGCAAGATTGGTGCACGGTTTGCGTCGAACATACCGTAGGCTTAGAAATAGTTTTGGAGGCACCCGATGGAACTCCTAGGTGAGGTGGGTCGTGTGGCATCTTGTTTTGATATGTTTTGAGAGATTGTTAGGAGATAGTGCTAATCTTGAAGCAGGATAGGTGCACAGTATGGATTGAAAGTAGCATTGGCTCATAAATAGTTTTGGACGCACCCGATGGAACTCGTAAGTGACGAGGGTCGTGTAGAATCTCATTTTAGTCCATTTGGAGATAGTGTTAGTGTCTGTGCAAGATTGGTGCACGGTTTGCACCAAACATACCATAGGCATAGAAATCATTTTGGACACACTCGATGGGACTCCTAGGTGACGAGGCTCAACTGGAAGCTCGGTTTGGTTTGTTTGAAGATAGTGCTACTCTTGATGCAAGATTGGTGCATGATTTGCGTCGAACGTACCGTAGGCTTAGAAATAGTATTGGAGGCACCCGATGGAACTCCTAGGTGAGGTGGGTCGTGTGGCATCTTGTTTCAATCTGTTTTGAGATAGTGTTAGGATATAGTGCTAATCTTGACGCAGGATAGGTGCACTGTATGGATTGAATGTACCATTGGCTCATAAATAGTTTTGGACGCACCCGTTGGAACTCGTAAGTGACGAGGGTCGTGTGGAATCTTGTTTTAGTCCGTTTGGAGACAGTGTTAGTGTCAGTGGAAGATTGGTGCACGGTTTGCACTGAACATACCATAGGCACATAAATCATTTTGGACATACTCGGTGGGACTCCAAGGTGACGAGGCTCAAGTGGAAGCTCGGTTTCGTCCGTTTAGAGATAGTGCTACTCTTGATGCAAGATTGGTGCACGGTTTGCGTCGAACGTACCGTAGGCTTAAAATCGTATTGGAGGCACCCGATGGAACTCCTAGGTGATGTGGGTCATGTGGCATTTCGTTTCAATCTGTTTTGAGACACTTCTTAGGAGATAGTGCTAATCTTGATGCAAGATTGGTGCACGATTTGTGTCGAACGTACCGTATACTCAGAAATAGTCTTGGAGGCACCCGATGGAAATCCTAGGTGAGGTGGGTCATGCGGAGTCTCGTTTTGATCTGTTTTGAGACAGTGTTAGCGTCGGTGCAAGATAGGTGCTCAGTTTGTGTCAAACGTACCATAGGCTCATAAATCCTTTTAGACGCACCCGATGGTACCTCTAGGTGGCGAGGGTCTGGTGGAGCTCTGTTCGGTCCATTTGGAGACAGTGCTAACCATGACGCAAGATAGGTGCACGGTCTGCACTGCACGTACCGTGGGCTCATAAAAAGTTTTGGACGCACCCGATGGACCTCGTAAGTGACGTGGGTCGTGTGGAATCTCATTTAAGTCCGTTTGGAGACATTGTTAGTGTCAGAGCAAGACAGGTGCATGGTTTGCACCGAACATACCATAGGCATAGAAATCATTTTGGGCACACTCGATGGGACTCCTAGGTAACGAGGCTCAAGTGGAAGCTCGGTTTGGTCCGTTTGGAGATAGTGCTACTCTTGATGCAAGATTGGTGCACGGTTTGCGTCGAACGTACCGTAGGCTCAGAAATAGTCTTCGAGTCACTTGATGGAACTCCTAGGTGAGGTGGGTCATGTGGAATCTCATTTCGGTCTGTTTTGAGACAGTGTTAGCGTCAGTGCAAGATAGGTGCTCGGTTTGCGTCAAACGTACCATGGGCTCATAAATCCTTTTAGACGCACCTGATGGTACTCCTAGGTGATGAGGGCCATGTGGAATCTCATTTTAGTCTAGATGGAGACACGTTTATGTCAGTGCAAGAAAGGTGCACGGTTTGCACCGAACATACCATAGGCATAGAAATTGTTTTGGGCACATTTGATGGGAATCCTAGGTGACGAGGCTCAAGTGGAAGCTCGGTTTGGTCCGTTTGGAGATAGTGCTACTCTTGATGCTAGATTGGTGCACGGTTTGCGTCGAACGTACCGTAGGCTCAGAAATAGTCTTCGAGTCACTTGATGGAACTCCTAGGTGAGGTGGGTCATGTGGAATCTCATTTCGGTCTGTTTTGAGACAGTGTTAGCGTCAGTGCAAGATAGGTGCTCGGTTTGCGTCAAACGTACCATGGGCTCATAAATCCTTTTAGACGCACCTGATGGTACTCCTAGGTGACAAGGGCCATGTGGAATCTCGTTTTAGTCCAGATGGAGACACGTTTATGTCAGTGCAAGAAAGGTGCACGGTTTGCACCGAACATACCATAGGCATAGAAATTGTTTTGGGCACATTTGATGGGAATCCTAGGTGACGAGGCTCAAGTGGAAGCTCGGTTTGGTC
Organism: Saccharum spontaneum; assembly: GCA_022457205.1. Classification (NCBI taxonomy): domain Eukaryota; kingdom Viridiplantae; phylum Streptophyta; class Magnoliopsida; order Poales; family Poaceae; genus Saccharum; species Saccharum spontaneum. Next base: position 30,502,557 of record CM039594.1, read on the forward strand.
CGTTTGGAGATAGTGCTACTCTTGATGCAAGATTGGTGCACGGTTTGCGTCGAACCTACCGTAGGCTCAAAAATCGTATTGACCCGATGGAACTCCTAGGTGATGTGGGTCATGTGGCATTTCGTTTCAATCTGTTTTGAGACACTTCTTAGGAGATAGTGCTAATCTTGACGCAGGATAGGTGCAAGGTTTGCACTAAATGTACCATTGGCTCATAAATAGTTTTGGACGCACCCGATGGAACTCATAAGTGACGAGGGTCGTGTGGAATCTCGTTTTAGTCCGTTTGGAGATATTGTTAGTGTCAGAGCAAGATAGGTGCACGATTTGCACCGAACATACCATAGGCGTAGAAATCGTTTTGGGGCACACTCGAAGGGACTCCTAGGTGATGAGGCTCAAGTGGAAGCTCGGTTTGGTCTATTTGGAGATAGTGCTACTCTTGATGCAAGATTAGTGCACGGTTTGCGTCGAACATACCGTAGGCTTAGAAATAGTATTGGAGGCACCCGATGGAACTCCTAGGTGAGGTGGGTCGTGTGGCATCTTGTTTTGATCTGTTTTGAGAGAGTGTTAGGAGATAGTGCTAATCTTGAAGCAGGATAGGTGCACAGTATGGATTGAAAGTAGCATTGGCTCATAAATAGTTTTGGACGCACCCGATGGAACTCGTAAGTGACGAGGGTCGTGTGGAATCTTGTTTTAGTTCGTTTGGAGACAGTGTTAGTGTCAGTGCAAGATTGGTGCACAGTTTGCATTGAACATACCATAGGCACATAAATCATTTTGGACATACTCGGTGGGACTCCAAGGTGACGAGGCTCAAGTGGAAGCTCGATTTGGTTTGTTTGAAGATAGTGCTACTCTTGATGCAAGATTGGTGCATGATTTGCGTCGAACGTACCGTAGGCTTAGAAATAGTATTGGAGGCACCCGATGGAACTCCTAGGTGAGGTGGGTCGTGTGGCATCTTGTTTCGATCTGTTTTGAGATAGTGTTAGGATATAGTGCTAATCTTGACGCAGGATAGGTGCACTGTATGGATTGAATGTACCATTGGCTCATAAATAGTTTTGGACGCACCCGATGGAACTCGTAAGTGACGAGGGTCGTGTGGAATCTTGTTTTAGTCCGTTTGGAGACAGTGTTAATGTCAGTGGAAGATTGGTGCACGGTTTGCACTGAACATACCATAGGCACATAAATCATTTTGGACATACTCGGTGGGACTCCAAGGTGACGAGGCTCAAGTGGAAGCTCGATTTGGTCCGTTTGGAGATAGTGCTAATCTTGATGCAAGATTGGTGCACGATTTGTGTCGAACGTACCGTAGGCTTAGAAATAGTCTTGGAGGCACCCGATGGAAATCCTAGGTGAGGTGGGTCATGCGGAGTCTCGTTTCGATCTGTTTTGAGACAGTGTTAGCGTCGGTGCAAGATAGGTGCTCGGTTTGTGTCAAACTACCATAGGCTCATAAATCCTTTTAGACGCACCCGATGGTACCTCTAGGTGACGAGGGTCTGGTGGAGCTCTGTTCGGTCCATTTGGAGACAGTGCTAACCATGACGCAAGATAGGTGCACGGTCTGCACTGCACGTACCATGGGCTCATAAAAAGTTTTGGACGCACCCGATGGACCTCGTAAGTGACGTGGGTCGTGTGGAATCTCGTTTAAGTCCGTTTGGAGACATTGTTAGTGTCAGAGCAAGACAGGTGCACGGTTTGCACCAAACATACCATAGGCATAGAAATCATTTTGGGCACACTCGATGGGACTCCTAGGTAACGAGGCTCAAGTGGAAGCTCGGTTTGGTCCGTTTGGAGATAGTGCTACTCTTGATGCAAGATTGGTGCACGGTTTGCGTCGAACGTACCGTAGGCTCGGAAATAGTCTTCGAGTCACCTGATGGAACTCCTAGGTGAGGTGGGTCATGTGGAATCTCATTTCGATCTGTTTTGAGACAGTGTTAGCGTCAGTGCAAGATAGGTGCTCGGTTTGCGTCAAACGTACCATGGGCTCATAAATCCTTTTAGACGCACCTAATGGTACTCCTAGGTGACGAGGGCCATGTGGAATCTCGTTTTAGTCCAGATGGAGACACATTTATGTCAGTGCAAGAAAGGTGCACGGTTTGCACCGAACATACCATAGTCATAGAAATTGTTTTGGGCACATTTGATGGGAATCCTAGGTGACGAGGCTCAAGTGGAAGCTCGGTTTGGTCCCTTTGGAGATAGTGCTACTCTTGATGCAAGATTGGTGCACGGTTTGCGTCGAACGTACCGTAGGCTCAAGAATCGTATTGGAGGCACCCGATGGAACTCCTAGGTGATGTGGGTCATGTGGCATTTCGTTTCATTCTGTTTTGAGACACTTCTTAGGAGATAGTGCTAATCTTAACGCAGGATAGGTGCAACGTTTGCACTAAATGTACCATTGGCTCATAAATAGTTTTGGACGCACCCGATGGAACTCATAAGTGACGAGGGTCGTGTGGAATCTCGTTTTAGTCCGTTTGGAGATATTGTTAGTGTTAGAGCGAGATAGGTGCACGATTTGCACCGAACATACCATAGGCGTAGAAATCGTTTTGGGGCACACTCGAAGGGACTCCTAGGTGATGAGGCTCAAGTGGAAGCTCGGTTTGGTCTATTAGGAGATAGTGCTACTCTTAATGCAAGATTGGTGCACGGTTTGCGTCGAACATACCGTAGGCTTAGAAATAGTATTGGAGGCACCCGATGGAACTCCTAGGTGAGGTGGGTCGTGTGGCATCTTGTTTTGATCTGTTTTGAGAGAGTGTTAGGAGATAGTGCTAATCTTGAAGCAGGATAGGTGCACAGTATGGATTGAAAGTAGCATTGGCTCATAAATAGTTTTGGACGCACCCGATGGAACTCGTAAGTGACGAGGGTCGTGTAGAATCTCATTTTAGTCCATTTGGAGATAGTGTTAGTGTCTGTGCAAGATTGGTGCACGATTTGCACCAAACATACCATAGGCATAGAAATCATTTTGGACACACTCGATGGGACTCCTAGGTGACGAGGCTCAACTGGAAGCTCGGTTTGGTTTGTTTGAAGATAGTGCTACTCTTGATGCAAGATTGGTGCATGATTTGCGTCGAACGTACCGTAGGCTTAGAAATAGTATTGGAGGCACCCGATGGAACTCCTAGGTGAGGTGGGTCGTGTGGCATCTTGTTTCGATCTGTTTTGAGATAGTGTTAGGATATAGTGCTAATCTTGACGCCGGATAGGTGCACTGTATGGATTGAATGTACCATTGGCTCATAAATAGTTTTGGACGCACCCGATGGAACTCGTAAGTGACGAGGGTCGTGTGGAATCTTGTTTTGGTCCATTGGGAGACAGTGTTAGTGTCAGTGCAAGATTGGTGCACGGTTTGCACTGAACATACCATAGGCACATAAATCATTTTGGACATACTCGGTGGGACTCCAAGGTGACGAGGCTCAAGTGGAAGCTTGATTTGGTCCGTTTGGAGATAGAGCTAATCTTGATGCAAGATTGGTGCACGATTTGTGTCGAACGTACCGTAGGCTCAGAAATAGTCTTGGAGGCACCCGATGGAAATCCTAGGTGAGGTGGGTCATGCGAAGTATCGTTTCGATCTGTTTTGAGACAGTGTTAGCGTCGGTGCAAGATAGGAGCTCGGTTTGTGTCAAACGTACCATAGGCTCATAAATCCTTTTAGACGCACCCGATGGTACCTCTAGGTGACGAGGGTCTGGTGGAGCTCTGTTCGGTCCATTTGGAGACAGTGCTAACCATGACGCAAGATAGGTGCACGGTCTGCACTGCACGTACCATGGGCTCATAAAATGTTTTGGACGCACCCGATGGACCTCGTAAGTGACGTGGGTCGTGTGGAATCTCGTTTAAGTCCGTTTGGAGATATTGTTAGTGTCAGAGCAAGACAGGTGCACGGTTTGCACCGAACATGCCATAGGCATAGAAATCATTTTGGGCACACTCGATGGGACTCCTAGGTAACGAGGCTCAAGTGGAAGCTCGGTTTGGTCCATTTGGAGATAGTGCTACTCTTGATGCAAGATTGGTGCACGGTTTGCGTCGAACGTACCGTAGGCTCGGAAATAGTCTTCGAGTCACCTGATGGAACTCCTAGGTGAGGTGGGTCATGTGGAATCTCATTTCGACCTGTTTTGAGACAGTGTTAGCGTCAGTGCAAGATAGGTGCTCGGTTTGCGTCAAACGTACCATGGGCTCATAAATCCTTTTAGACGCACCTAATGGTACTCCTAGGTGACGAGGGCCATGTGGAATCTCATTTTAGTCCAGATGGAGACACGTTTATGTCAGTGCAAGAAAGGTGCACGGTTTGCACCGAACATACCATAGGCATAGAAATTGTTTTGGGCACATTTGATGGGAATCCTAGGTGACGAGGCTCAAGTGGAAGCTCGGTTTGGTCCGTTTGGAGATAGTGCTACTCTTGATGCAAGATTGTTGCACGGTTTGCGTCGAACGTACCGTAGGCTCAAAAATCGTATTGGAGGCACCCGATGGAACTCCTAGGTGATGTGGGTCATGTGGCATTTCGTTTCAATCTGTTTTGAGACACTTCTTAGGAGATAGTGCTAATCTTGACGCAGGATAGGTGCAAGGTTTGCACTAAATGTACCATTGGCTCATAAATAGTTTTGGACGCACCCGATGGAACTCATAAGTGACGAGGGTCGTGTGGAATCTCGTTTTAGTCCGTTTGGAGATATTGTTAGTGTCAGAGCAAGATAGGTGCACGATTTGCACCGAACATACCATAGGCGTAGAAATCGTTTTGGGGCACACTCGAAGGGACTCCTAGGTGATGAGGCTCAAGTGGAAGCTCGGTTTGGTCTATTTGGAGATAGTGCTACTCTTGATGCAAGATTAGTGCACGGTTTGCGTCGAACATACCGTAGGCTTAGAAATAGTATTGGAGGCACCCGATGGAACTCCTAGGTGAGGTGGGTCGTGTGGCATCTTGTTTTGATCTGTTTTGAGAGAGTGTTAGGAGATAGTGCTAATCTTGAAGCAGGATAGGTGCACAGTATGGATTGAAAGTAGCATTGGCTCATAAATAGTTTTGGACGCACCCGATGGAACTCGTAAGTGACGAGGGTCGTGTGGAATCTTGTTTTAGTTCGTTTGGAGACAGTGTTAGTGTCAGTGCAAGATTGGTGCACAGTTTGCATTGAACATACCATAGGCACATAAATCATTTTGGACATACTCGGTGGGACTCCAAGGTGACGAGGCTCAAGTGGAAGCTCGATTTGGTTTGTTTGAAGATAGTGCTACTCTTGATGCAAGATTGGTGCATGATTTGCGTCGAACGTACCGTAGGCTTAGAAATAGTATTGGAGGCACCCGATGGAACTCCTAGGTGAGGTGGGTCGTGTGGCATCTTGTTTCGATCTGTTTTGAGATAGTGTTAGGATATAGTGCTAATCTTGACGCAGGATAGGTGCACTGTATGGATTGAATGTACCATTGGCTCATAAATAGTTTTGGACGCACCCGATGGAACTCGTAAGTGACGAGGGTCGTGTGGAATCTTGTTTTAGTCCGTTTGGAGACAGTGTTAGTGTCAGTGCAAGATTGGTGCACGGTTTGCACTGAACATACCATAGGCACATAAATCATTTTGGACATACTCGGTGGGACTCCAAGGTGACGAGGCTCAAGTGGAAGCTCGATTTGGTCCGTTTGGAGATAGTGCTAATCTTGATGCAAGATTGGTGCACGATTTGTGTCGAACGTACCGTAGGCTCAGAAATAGTCTTGGAGGCACCCGATGGAAATCCTAGGTGAGGTGGGTCATGCGGAGTCTCGTTTCGATCTGTTTTGAGACAGTGTTAGCGTCGGTGCAAGATAGGTGCTCGGTTTGTGTCAAACGTACCATAGGCTCATAAATCCTTTTAGACGCACCCAATGGTACCTCTAGGTGACGAGGGTCTGGTGGAGCTCTGTTCGGTCCATTTGGAGCAGTGCTAACAATGACGCAAGATAGGTGCACGGTCTGCACTGCACGTACCATGGGCTCATAAAATGTTTTGGACGCACCCGATGGACCTCGTAAGTGACGTGGGTCGTGTGGAATCTCGTTTAAGTCCGTTTGGAGATATTGTTAGTGTCAGAGCAAGACAGGTGCACGGTTTGCACCGAACATGCCATAGGCATAGAAATCATTTTGGGCACACTCGATGGGACTCCTAGGTAACGAGGCTCAAGTGGAAGCTCGGTTTGGTCCGTTTGGAGATAGTGCTACTCTTGATGCAAGATTGGTGCACGGTTTGCGTCGAACGTACCGTAGGCTCGGAAATAGTCTTCGAGTCACCTGATGGAACTCCTAGGTGAGGTGGGTCATGTGGAATCTCATTTCGACCTGTTTTGAGACAGTGTTAGCGTCAGTGCAAGATAGGTGCTCGGTTTGCGTCAAACGTACCATGGGCTCATAAATCCTTTTAGACGCACCTAATGGTACTCCTAGGTGACGAGGGCCATGTGGAATCTCATTTTAGTCCAGATGGAGACACGTTTATGTCAGTGCAAGAAAGGTGCACGGTTTGCACCGAACATACCATAGGCATAGAAATTGTTTTGGGCACATTTGATGGGAATCCTAGGTGACGAGGCTCAAGTGGAAGCTCGGTTTGGTCCGTTTGGAGATAGTGCTACTCTTGATGCAAGATTGTTGCACGGTTTGCGTCGAACGTACCGTAGGCTCAAAAATCGTATTGGAGGCACCCGATGGAACTCCTAGGTGATGTGGGTCATGTGGCATTTCATTTCAATCTGTTTTGAGACACTTCTTAGGAGATAGTGCTAATCTTGACGCAGGATAGGTGCAAGGTTTGCACTAAATGTACCATTGGCTCATAAATAGTTTTGGACGCACCCGATGGAACTCATAAGTGACGAGGGTCGTGTGGAATCTCGTTTTAGTCCGTTTGGAGATATTGTTAGTGTCAGAGCAAGATAGGTGCACGATTTGCACCGAACATACCATAGGCGTAGAAATCGTTTTGGGGCACACTCGAAGGGACTCCTAGGTGATGAGGCTCAAGTGGAAGCTCGGTTTGGTCTATTTGGAGATAGTGCTACTCTTGATGCAAGATTGGTGCACGGTTTGCGTCGAACATACCGTAGGCTTAGAAATAGTATTGGAGGCACCCGATGGAACTCCTAGGTGAGGTGGGTCGTGTGGCATCTTGTTTTGATCTGTTTTGAGAGAGTGTTAGGAGATAGTGCTAATCTTGAAGCAGGATAGGTGCACAGTATGGATTGAAAGTAGCATTGGCTCATAAATAGTTTTGGACGCACCCGATAGAACTCGTAAGTGACGAGGGTCGTGTAGAATCTCATTTTAGTCCGTTTAGAGACAGTGATAGTGTCTGTGCAAGATTGGTGCACGGTTTGCACCGAACATACCATAGGCATAGAAATCATTTTGGACACACTCGATGGGACTCCTAGGTGACGAGGCTCAACTGGAAGCTCGGTTTGGTTTGTTTGAAGATAGTGCTACTCTTGATGCAGGATTGGTGCATGATTTGCGTCGAACGTACCGTAGGCTTAGAAATAGTATTGGAGGCACTCGATGGAACTCCTAGGTGAGGTGGGTCGTGTGGCATCTTGTTTCGATCTGTTTTGAGATAGTGTTAGGATATAGAGCTAATCTTGACGCAGGATAGGTGCACTGTATGGATTGAATGTACCATTGGCTCATAAATAGTTTTGGACACACCCGATGGAACTCGTAAGTGACGAGGGTCGTGTGGAATCTTGTTTTAGTCCGTTTGGAGACAGTGTTAGTGTCAGTGCAAGATTGGTGCACGGTTTGCACTGAACATACCATAGGCACATAAATCATTTTGGACATACTCGGTGGGACTCCAAGGTGACGAGGCTCAAGTGGAAGCTCGATTTGGTCCGTTTGGAGATAGTGCTAATCTTGATGCAAGATTGGTGCACGATTTGTGTCGAACGTACCGTAGGCTCAGAAATAGTCTTGGAGGCACCCGATGGAAATCCTAGGTGAGGTGGGTCATGCGGAGTCTCGTTTCGATCTGTTTTGAGACAGTGTTAGCGTCGGTGCAAGACAGGTGCTCGGTTTGTGTCAAACGTACCATAGGCTCATAAATCCTTTTAGACGCACCCAATGGTACCTCTAGGTGACGAGGGTCTGGTGGAGCTCTGTTCGGTCCATTTGGAGCAGTGCTAACAATGACGCAAGATAGGTGCACGGTCTGCACTGCACGTACCATGGGCTCATAAAATGTTTTGGACGCACCCGATGGACCTCGTAAGTGACGTGGGTCGTGTGGAATCTCGTTTAAGTCCGTTTGGAGATATTGTTAGTGTCAGAGCAAGACAGGTGCACGGTTTGCACCGAACATGCCATAGGCATAGAAATCATTTTGGGCACACTCGATGGGACTCCTAGGTAACGAGGCTCAAGTGGAAGCTCGGTTTGGTCCGTTTGGAGATAGTGCTACTCTTGATGCAAGATTGGTGCACGGTTTGCGTCGAACGTACCGTAGGCTCGGAAATAGTCTTCGAGTCACCTGATGGAACTCCTAGGTGAGGTGGGTCATGTGGAATCTCATTTCGACCTGTTTTGAGACAGTGTTAGCGTCAGTGCAAGATAGGTGCTCGGTTTGCGTCAAACGTACCATGGGCTCATAAATCCTTTTAGACGCACCTAATGGTACTCCTAGGTGACGAGGACCATGTGGAATCTCATTTTAGTCCAGATGGAGACACGTTTATGTCAGTGCAAGAAAGGTGCACGGTTTGCACCGAACATACCATAGGCATAGAAATTGTTTTGGGCACATTTGATGGGAATCCTAGGTGACGAGGCTCAAGTGGAAGCTCGGTTTGGTCCGTTTGGAGATAGTGCTACTCTTGATGCAAGATTGTTGCACGGTTTGCGTCGAACGTACCGTAGACTCAAAAATCGAATTGGAGGCACCCGATGGAACTCCTAGGTGATGTGGGTCATGTGGCATTTCGTTTCAATCTGTTTTGAGACACTTCTTAGGAGATAGTGCTAATCTTGACGCAGGATAGGTGCAAGGTTTGCACTAAATGTACCATTGGCTCATAAATAGTTTTGGACGCACCCGATGGAACTCATAAGTGACGAGGGTCGTGTGGAATCTCGTTTTAGTCCGTTTGGAGATATTGTTAGTGTCAGAGCAAGATAGGTGCACGATTTGCACCGAACATACCATAGGCGTAGAAATCGTTTTGGGGCACACTCGAAGGGACTCCTAGGTGATGAGGCTCAAGTGGAAGCTCGGTTTGGTCTATTTGGAGATAGTGCTACTCTTGATGCAAGATTGGTGCACGGTTTGCGTCGAACATACCGTAGGCTTAGAAATAGTATTGGAGGCACCCGATGGAACTCCTAGGTGAGGTGGGTCGTGTGGCATCTTGTTTTGATCTGTTTTGAGAGAGTGTTAGGAGATAGTGCTAATCTTGAAGCAGGATAGGTGCACAGTATGGATTGAAAGTAGCATTGGCTCATAAATAGTTTTGGACGCACCCGATAGAACTCGTAAGTGACGAGCGTCGTGTAGAATCTCATTTTAGTCCGTTTAGAGACAGTGATAGTGTCTGTCCAAGATTGGTGCACGGTTTGCACCGAACATACCATAGGCATAGAAATCATTTTGGACACACTCGATGGGACTCCTAGGTGACGAGGCTCAACTGGAAGCTCGGTTTGGTTTGTTTGAAGATAGTGCTACTCTTGATGCAGGATTGGTGCATGATTTGCGTCGAACGTACCGTAGGCTTAGAAATAGTATTGGAGGCACCCGATGGAACTCCTAGGTGAGGTGGGTCGTGTGGCATCTTGTTTCGATCTGTTTTGAGATAGTGTTAGGATATAGTGCTAATCTTGACGCAGGATAGGTGCACTGTATGGATTGAATGTACCATTGGCTCATAAATAGTTTTGGACACACCCGATGGAACTCGTAAGTGACGAGGGTCGTGTGGAATCTTGTTTTAGTCCGTTTGGAGACAGTGTTAGTGTCAGTGCAAGATTGGTGCACGGTTTGCACTGAACCTACCATAGGCACATAAATCATTTTGGACATACTCGGTGGGACTCCAAGGTGACGAGGCTCAAGTGGAAGCTCGATTTGGTCCGTTTGGAGATAGTGCTAATCTTGATGCAAGATTGGTGCACGATTTGTGTCGAACGTACCGTAGGCTCAGAAATAGTCTTGGAGGCACCCGATGGAAATCCTAGGTGAGGTGGGTCATGCGGAGTCTCGTTTCGATCTGTTTTGAGACAGTGTTAGCGTCGGTGCAAGATAGGTGCTCGGTTTGTGTCAAACGTACCATAGGCTCATAAATCCTTTTAGACGCACCCAATGGTACCTCTAGGTGACGAGGGTCTGGTGGAGCTCTGTTCGGTCCATTTGGAGCAGTGCTAACAATGACGCAAGATAGGTGCACGGTTTGCACTGCACGTACCATGGGCTCATAAAAAGTTTTGGACGCACCCGATGGACCTCGTAAGTGACGTGGGTCGTGTGGAATCTCGTTTAAGTCTGTTTGGAGACATTGTTAGTGTCAGAGCAAGACAGGTGCATGGTTTGCACCGAACATACCATAGACATAGAAATCATTTTGGGCACACTCGATGGGACTCCTAGGTAACGAGGCTCAAGTGGAAGCTCGGTTTGGTCCGTTTGGAGATAGTGCTACTCTTGATGCAAGATTGGTGCACGGTTTGCGTCGAACGTACCGTAGGCTCAGAAATAGTCTTTGAGTCACCTGATGGAACTCCTAGGTGAGGTGGGTCATGTGGAATCTCATTTCGATCTGTTTTGAGACAGTGTTAGCGTCAGTGCAAGATAGGTGCTCGGTTTGCATCAAACATACCATGGGCTCATAAATCCTTTTAGACGCACCTAATGGTACTCCTAGGTGACGAGGGCCATGTGGAATCTCGTTTTAGTCCAGATGGAGACACGTTTATGTCAGTGCAAGAAAGGTGCACGGTTTGCACCGAACATACCATAGGCATAGAAATTGTTTTGGGCACATTTGATGGGAATCCTAGGTGACGAGGCTCAAGTGGAAGCTCGGTTTGGTCCGTTTAGAGATAGTGCTACTCTTGATGCAAGATTGGTGCACGGTTTACGTCGAACGTACCGTAGGCTCAAAAATCGTATTGGAGGCACCCGATGGAACTCCTAGGTGATGTGGGTCTTGTGGCATTTCGTTTTAATCTGTTTTGAGACACTTCTTAGGAGATAGTGCTAATCTTGACGCAGGATAGGTGCAAGGTTTGCACTAAATGTACCATTGGCTCATAAATAGTTTTGGACGCACCCGATGGAACTCATAAGTGACGAGGGTCATGTGGAATCTCGTTTTAGTCCGTTTGGAGATATTGTTAGTGTCAGAGCAAGATAGGTGCACGATTTGCACTGAACATACCATAGGCGTAGAAATCATTTTGGGGCACACTCGAAGGGACTCGTAGGTGATGAGGCTCAAGTGGAAGCTCGGTTTGGTCTATTTGGAGATAGTGCTACTCTTGATGCAAGATTGGTGCACGGTTTGCGTCGAACATACCGTAGGCTTAGAAATAGTATTGGAGGCACCCGATGGAACTCCTAGGTGAGGTGGGTCGTGTGGCATCTTATTTCGATCTGTTTTGAGATAGTGTTAGGATATAGTGCTAATCTTGACGCAGGATAGGTGCACTGTATGGATTGAATGTACCATTGGCTCATAAATAGTTTTGGACGCACCCGATGGAACTCGTAAGTGACGAGGGTCGTGTAGAATCTCATTTTAGTCCGTTTGGAGACAGTGTTAGTGTCTGTGCAAGATTGGTGCACGGTTTGCACCGAACGTACCATAGGCATAGAAATCATTTTGGACACACTCGATGGGACTCCTAGGTGACGAGGCTCAACTGGAAGCTCGGTTTGGTTTGTTTGAAGATAATGCAACTCTTGATGCAAGATTGGTGCATGATTTGCGTCGAACGTACCGTAGGCTTAGAAATAGTATTGGAGGCACCCGATGGAACTCCTAGGTGAGGTGGGTCGTGTGGCATCTTGTTTCGATCTGTTTTGAGATAGTGTTAGGATATAGTGCTAATCTTGACGCAGGATAGGTGCACTGTATGGATTGAATGTACCATTGGCTCATAAATAGTTTTGGACGCACCCGATGGAACTCGTAAGTGACGAGGGTCGTGTGGAATCTTGTTTTAGTCCGTTTGGAGACAGTGTTAGTGTCAATGCAAGATTGGTGCACGGTTTGTACTGAACATACCATAGGCACATAAATCATTTTGGACATACTCGGTGGGACTCCAAGGTGACGAGGCTCAAGTGGAAGCTCGATTTGGTCCGTTTGGAGATAGTGCTAATCTTGATGCAAGATTGGTGCACGATTTGTGTCGAACGTACCGTAGGCTCAGAAATAGTCTTGGAGGCACCCGATGGAAATCCTAGGTGAGGTGGGTCATGCGGAGTCTCGTTTCGATCTGTTTTGAGACAGTGTTAGCGTCGGTGCAAGATAGGTGCTCGGTTTGTGTCAAACGTACCATAGGCTCATAAATCCTTTTAGACGCACCCAATGGTACCTCTAGGTGACGAGGGTCTGGTGGAGCTCTGTTCGGTCCATTTGGAGCAGTGCTAACAATGACGCAAGATAGGTGCACGGTCTGCACTGCACGTACCATGGGCTCATAAAAAGTTTTGGATGCACCCGATGGACCTCGTAAGTGACGTAGGTCGTGTGGAATCTCGTTTAAGTCCGTTTGGAGACATTGTTAGTGTCAGAGCAAGACAGGTGCACCGTTTGCACCGAACATACCATAGGCATAGAAATCATTTTGGGCACACTCGATGGGACTCCTAGGTAACGAGGCTCAAGTGGAAGCTCGGTTTGGTCCGTTTGGAGATAGTGCTACTCTTGATGCAAGATTGGTGCACGGTTTGCGTCGAACGTACCGTAGGCTCGGAAATAGTCTTCGAGTCACCTGATGGAACTCCTAGGTGAGGTGGGTCATGTGGAATCTCATTTCGATCTGTTTTGAGACAGTGTTAGCGTCAGTGCAAGATAGGTGCTCGGTTTGCGTCAAACGTACCATGGGCTCATAAATCCTTTTAGACGCACCTAATGGTACTCCTAGGTGACGAGGGCCATGTGGAATCTCGTTTTAGTCCAGATGGAGACACGTTTATGTCAGTGCAAGAAAGGTGCACGGTTTGCACCGAACATACCATAGGCATAGAAATTGTTTTGGGCACATTTGATGGGAAACCTAGGTGACGAGGCTCAAGTGGAAGCTCGGTTTGGTCCGTTTAGAGATAGTGCTACTCTTGATGCAAGATTGGTGCACGGTTTACGTCGAACGTACCGTAGGCTCAAAAATCGTATTGGAGGCACCCGATGGAACTCCTAGGTGATGTGGGTCATGTGGCATTTCGTTTCAATCTGTTTTGAGACACTTCTTAGGAGATAGTGCTAATCTTGACGCAGGATAGGTGCAAGGTTTGCACTAAATGTACCATTGGCTCATAAATAGTTTTGGACGCACCCGATGGAACTCATAAGTGACGAGGGTCGTGTGGAATCTCGTTTTAGTCCGTTTGGAGATATTGTTAGTGTCAGAGCAAGATAGGTGCACGATTTGCACTGAACATACCATAGGCGTAGAAATCATTTTGGGGCACACTCGAAGGGACTCGTAGGTGATGAGGCTCAAGTGGAAGCTCGGTTTGGTCTATTTGGAGATAGTGCTACTCTTGATGCAAGATTGGTGCACGGTTTGCGTCGAACATACCGTAGGCTTAGAAATAGTATTGGAGGCACCCGATGGAACTCCTAGGTGAGGTGGGTCGTGTGGCATCTTGTTTCGATCTGTTTTGAGATAGTGTTAGGATATAGTGCTAATCTTGACGCAGGATAGGTGCACTGTATGGATTGAATGTACCATTGGCTCATAAATAGTTTTGGACGCACCCGATGGAACTCGTAAGTGACGAGGGTCGTGTAGAATCTCATTTTAGTCCGTTTGGAGACAGTGTTAGTGTCTGTGCAAGATTGGTGCACGGTTTGCACCGAACATACCATAGGCATAGAAATCATTTTGGACACACTCGATGGGACTCCTAGGTGACGAGGCTCAACTGGAAGCTCGGTTTGGTTTGTTTGAAGATAGTGCTACTCTTGATGCAAGATTGGTGCATGATTTGCGTCGAACGTACCGTAGGCTTAGAAATAGTATTGGAGGCACCCGATGGAACTCCTAGGTGAGGTGGGTCGTGTGGCATCTTGTTTCGATCTGTTTTGAAATAGTGTTAGGATATAGTGCTAATCTTGACGCAGGATAGGTGCACTGTATGGATTGAATGTACCATTGGCTCATAAATAGTTTTGGACGCACCAGATGGAACTCGTAAGTGACGAGGGTCGTGTGGAATCTTGTTTTAGTCCGTTTGGAGACAGTGTTAGTGTCAGTGCAAGATTGGTGCACGGTTTGTACTGAACATACCATAGGCACATAAATCATTTTGGACATACTCGGTGGGACTCCAAGGTGACGAGGCTCAAGTGGAAGCTCGATTTGGTCCGTTTGGAGATAGTGCTAATCTTGATGCAAGATTGGTGCACGATTTGTGTCGAACGTACCGTAGGCTCAGAAATAGTCTTGGAGGCACCCGATGGAAATCCTAGGTGAGGTGGGTCATGCGGAGTCTCGTTTCGATCTGTTTTGAGACAGTGTTAGTGTCGGTGCAAGATAGGTGCTCGGTTTGTGTCAAACGTACCATAGGCTCATAAATCCTTTTAGACGCACCCAATGGTACCTCTAGGTGATGAGAGTCTGGTGGAGCTCTGTTCGGTCCATTTGGAGCAGTGCTAACAATGACGCAAGATAGGTGCACGGTCTGCACTGCACGTACCATGGGCTCATAAAAAGTTTTGGACGCACCCGATGGACCTCGTAAGTGACGTGGGTCGTGTGGAATCTCGTTTAAGTCCGTTTGGAGACATTGTTAGTGTCAGAGCAAGACAGGTGCACGGTTTGCACCGAACATACCATAGGCATAGAAATCATTTTGGGCACACTCGATGGGACTCCTAGGTAACGAGGCTCAAGTGGAAGCTCGGTTTGGTCCGTTTGGAGATAGTGCTACTCTTGATGCAAGATTGGTGCACGGTTTGCGTCGAACGTACCGTAGGCTCGAAAATAGTCTTCGAGTCACCTGATGGAACTCCTTGGTGAGGTGGGTCATGTGGAATCTCATTTCGATCTGTTTTGAGACAGTGTTAGCGTCAGTGCAAGATAGGTGCTCGGTTTGCGTCAAACGTACCATGGGCTCATAAATCCTTTTAGACGCACCTAATGGTACTCCTAGGTGACGAGGGCCATGTGGAATCTCGTTTTAGTCCAGATGGAGACACGTTTATGTCAGTGCAAGAAAGGTGCACGGTTTGCACCGAACATACCATAGGCATAGAAATTGTTTTGGGCACATTTGATGGGAATCCTAGGTGACGAGGCTCAAGTGGAAGCTCGGTTTGGTCCGTTTAGAGATAGTGCTACTCTTGATGCAAGATTGGTGCACGGTTTGCGTCGAACGTACCGTCGGCTCAAAAATCGTATTGGAGGCACCCGATGGAACTCCTAGGTGATGTGGGTCATGTGGCATTTCGTTTCAATCTGTTTTGAGACGCTTCTTAGGAGATAGTGCTAATCTTGACGCAGGATAGGTGCAAGGTTTGCACTAAATGTACCATTGGCTCATAAATAGTTTTGGACGCACCCGATGGAACTCATAAGTGACGAGGGTCGTGTGGAATCTCGTTTTAGTCCATTTGGAGATATTGTTAGTGTCAGAGCAAGATAGGTGCACGATTTGCACCGAACATACCATAGGCGTAGAAATCGTTTTGGGGCACACTCGAAGGGACTCCTAGGTGATGAGGCTCAAGTGGAAGCTCGGTTTGGTCTATTTGGAGATAGTGCTACTCTTGATGCAAGATTGGTGCACGGTTTGCGTCGAACATACCGTAGGCTTAGAAATAGTATTGGAGGCACCCGATGGAACTCCTAGGTGAGGTGGGTCGTGTGGCATCTTGTTTCGATCTGTTTTGAGATAGTGTTAGGATATAGTGCTAATCTTGACGCAGGATAGGTGCACTGTATGGATTGAATGTACCATTGGCTCGTAAATAGTTTTGGACGCACCCGATGGAACTCGTAAGTGACGAGGGTCGTGTAGAATCTCATTTTAGTCCGTTTGGAGACAGTGTTAGTGTCTGTGCAAGATTGGTGCACGGTTTGCACCGAACATACCATAGGCATAGAAATCATTTTGGACACACTCGATGGGACTCCTAGGTGACGAGGCTCAACTGGAAGCTCGGTTTGGTTTGTTTGAAGATAGTGCTACTCTTGATGCAAGATTGGTGCATGATTTGCGT
Source organism: Saccharum spontaneum (assembly GCA_022457205.1). Classification (NCBI taxonomy): domain Eukaryota; kingdom Viridiplantae; phylum Streptophyta; class Magnoliopsida; order Poales; family Poaceae; genus Saccharum; species Saccharum spontaneum. The sequence goes on from CM039594.1 coordinate 30,519,063, forward strand.
CGAACGTACCGTAGGCTTAGAAATAGTATTGGAGGCACCCGATGGAACTCCTAGGTGAGGTGGGTCGTGTGGCATCTTGTTTTGATCTGTTTTGAGATAGTGTTAGGATATAGTGCTAATCTTGACGCAGGATAGGTGCACTGTATGGATTGAATGTACCATTGGCTCATAAATAGTTTTGGACGCACCCGATGGAACTTGTAAGTGACGAGGGTCGTGTGGAATCTTGTTTTAGTCCGTTTGGAGACAGTGTTAGTGTCAGTGCAAGATTGGTGCACGTTTTGTACTGAACATACCATAGGCACATAAATCATTTTGGACATACTCGGTGGGACTCCAAGGTGACGAGGCTCAAATGGAAGCTCGATTTGGTCCGTTTGGAGATAGTGCTAATCTTGATGCAAGATTGGTGCACGATTTGTGTCGAACGTACCGTAGGCTCAGAAATAGTCTTGGAGGCACCCGATGGAAATCCTAGGTGAGGTGGGTCATGCGGAGTCTCGTTTCGATCTGTTTTGAGACAGTGTTAGCGTCGGTGCAAGATAGGTGCTCGGTTTGTGTCAAACGTACCATAGGCTCATAAATCCTTTTAGACGCACCCAATGGTACCTCTAGGTGACGAGGGTCTGGTGGAGCTCTGTTCGGTCCATTTGGAGCAGTGCTAACAATGACGCAAGATAGGTGCACGGTCTGCACTGCACGTACCATGGGCTCATAAAAAGTTTTGGACGCACCCGATGGACCTCGTAAGTGACGTGGGTCGTGTGGAATCTCGTTTAAGTCCGTTTGGAGACATTGTTAGTGTCAGAGCAAGACAGGTGCACGGTTTGCACCGAACATACCATAGGCATAGAAATCATTTTGGGCACACTCGATGGGACTCCTAGGTAACGAGGCTCAAGTGGAAGCTCGGTTTGGTCCGTTTGGAGATAGTGCTACTCTTGATGCAAGATTGGTGCACGGTTTGCGTCGAACGTACCGTAGGCTCGGAAATAGTCTTCGAGTCACCTGATGGAACTCCTAGGTGAGGTGGGTCATGTGGAATCTCATTTCGATCTGTTTTGAGACAGTGTTAGTGTCAGTGCAAGATAGGTGCTCGGTTTGCGTCAAACGCACCATGGGCTCATAAATCCTTTTAGACGCACCTAATGGTACTCCTAGGTGATGAGGGCCATGTGGAATCTCGTTTTAGTCCAGATGGAGACACGTTTATGTCAGTGCAAGAAAGGTGCACGGTTTGCACCGAACATACCATAGGCATAGAAATTGTTTTGGGCACATTTGATGGGAATCCTAGGTGACGAGGCTCAAGTGGAAGCTCGGTTTGGTCCGTTTAGAGATAGTGCTACTCTTGATGCAAGATTGGTGCACGGTTTGCGTCGAACGTACCGTAGGCTCAAAAATCATATTGGAGGCACCCGATGGAACTCCTAGGTGATGTGGGTCATGTGGCATTTCGTTTCAATCTGTTTTGAGACACTTCTTAGGAGATAGTGCTAATCTTGACGCAGGATAGGTGCAAGGTTTGCACTAAATGTACCATTGGCTCATAAATAGTTTTGGACGCACCCGATGGAACTCATAAGTGACGAGGGTCGTGTGGAATCTCGTTTTAGTCCGTTTGGAGATATTGTTAGTGTCAGAGCAAGATAGGTGCACGATTTGCACCGAACATACCATAGGCGTAGAAATCGTTTTGGGGCACACTCGAAGGGACTCCTAGGTGATGAGGCTCAAGTGGAAGCTCGATTTGGTCTATTTGGAGATAGTGCTACTCTTGATGCATGATTGGTGCACGGTTTGCGTCGAACATACCGTAGGCTTAGAAATAGTATTGGAGGCACCCGATGGAACTCCTAGGTGAGGTGGGTCGTGTGGCATCTTGTTTCGATCTGTTTTGAGATAGTGTCCTGATATAGTGCTAATCTTGACGCAGGATAGGTGCACTGTATGGATTGAATGTACCATTAGCTCATAAATAGTTTTGGACGCACCCGATGGAACTCGTAAGTGACGAGGGTCGTGTAGAATCTCATTTTAGTCCGTTTGGAGACAGTGTTAGTGTCTGTGCAAGATTGGTGCATGGTTTGCACCGAACATACCATAGGCATAGAAATCATTTTGGACACACTCGATGGGACTCCTAGGTGACTAGGCTCAACTGGAAGCTCGGTTTGGTTTGTTTGAAGATAGTGCTACTCTTGATGCAAGATTGGTGCATGATTTGCGTCGAACGTACCGTAGGCTTAGAAATAGTATTGGAGGCACCCGATGGAACTCCTAGGTGAGGTGGGTCGTGTGGCATCTTGTTTCGATCTGTTTTGAGATAGTGTTAGGATATAGTGCTAATCTTGACGCAGGATAGGTGCACTGTATGGATTGAATGTACCATTGGCTCATAAATAGTTTTGGACGCACCCGATGGAACTCGTAAGTGACGAGGGTCATGTGGAATCTTGTTTTAGTCCGTTTGGAGACAGTGTTAGTGTCAGTGCAAGATTGGTGCACGGTTTGCACTGAACATACCATAGGCACATAAACCATTTTGGACATACTCGGTGGGACTCCAAGGTGACGAGGCTCAAGTGGAAGCTCGGTTTGGTCCGTTTGGAGATAGTGCTACTCTTGATGCAAGATTGGTGCACGGTTTGCGTCGAACGTACCGTAGGCTCGGAAATAGTCTTCGAGTCACCTGATGGAACTCCTAGGTGAGGTGGGTCATGTGGAATCTCATTTCGATCTGTTTTGAGACAGTGTTAGCGTCAGTGCAAGATAGGTGCTCGGTTTGCGTCAAACGTACCATGGGCTCATAAATCCTTTTAGACGCACCTAATGGTACTCCTAGGTGACGAGGGCCATGTGGAATCTCGTTTTAGTCCAGATGGAGACACGTTTATGTCAGTGCAAGAAAGGTGCACGGTTTGCACCGAACATACCATAGGCATATAAATTGTTTTGGGCACATTTGATGGGAATCCTAGGTGACGAGGCTCAAGTGGAAGCTCGGTTAGGTCCGTTTAGAGATAGTGCTACTCTTGATGCAAGATTGGTGCACGGTTTGCGTCGAACGTACCGTAGGCTCAAAAATCGTATTGGAGGCACCCGATGGAACTCCTAGGTGATGTGGGTCATGTGGCATTTCGTTTCAATCTGTTTTGAGACACTTCTTAGGAGATAGTGCTAATCTTGACGCAGGATAGGTGCAAGGTTTGCACTACATGTACCATTGGCTCATAAATAGTTTTGGACGCACCTGATGGAACTCATAAGTGACGAGGGTCGTGTGGAATCTCGTTTTAGTCCGTTTGGAGATATTGTTAGTGTCAGAGCAAGATAGGTGCACGATTTGCACCGAACATACCATAGGCATAGAAATCGTTTTGGGGCACACTCGAAGGGACTCGTAGGTGATGAGGCTCAAGTGGAAGCTCGGTTTGGTCTATTTGGAGATAGTGCTACTCTTGATGTAAGATTGGTGCACGGTTTGCGTCGAACATACCGTAGGCTTAGAAATAGTATTGGAGGCACCCGATGGAACTCCTAGGTGAGGTGGGTCGTGTGGCATCTTGTTTCGATCTGTTTTGAGATAGTGTTAGGATATAGTGCTAATCTTGACGCAGGATAGGTGCACTGTATGGATTGAATGTACCATTGGCTCATAAATAGTTTTGGACGCACCCGATGGAACTCGTAAGTGACGAGGGTCGTGTAGAATCTCATTTTAGTCCGTTTGGAGACAGTGTTAGTGTCTATGCAAGATTGGTGCACGGTTTGCACCGAACATACCATAGGCATAGAAATTATTTTGGACACACTCGATGGGACTCCTAGGTGACGAGGCTCAACTGGAAGCTCGGTTTGGTTTGTTTGAAGATAGTGCTACTCTTGATGCAAGATTAGTGCATGATTTGCGTCGAACGTACCGTAGGCTTAGAAATAGTATTGGAGGCACCCGATGGAACTCCTAGGTGAGGTGGGTCGTGTGGCATCTTGTTTCGATCTGTTTTGAGATAGTGTTAGGATATAGTGCTAATCTTGACGTAGGATAGGTGCACTGTATGGATTGAATGTACCATTGGCTCATAAATAGTTTTGGATGCACCCGATGGAACTCGTAAGTGACGAGGGTCGTGTGGAATCTTATTTTAGTCCGTTTGGAGACAATGTTAGTGTCAGTGCAAGATTGGTGCACGGTTTGCACTGAACATACCATAGGCACATAAATCATTTTGGACATACTCGGTGGGACTCCAAGGTGACGAGGCTCAAGTGGAAGCTCGATTTGGTCCGTTTGGAGATAGTGCTAATCTTGATGCAAGATTGGTGCACGATTTGTGTCGAACGTACCGTAGGCTCAGAAATAGTCTTGGAGGCACCCGATGGAAATCCTAGGTGAGGTGGGTCATGCGGAGTCTCGTTTCGATCTGTTTTGAGACATTGTTAGCGTCGGTGCAAGATAGGTGCTCGGTTTGTGTCAAACGTACCATAGGCTCATAAATCCTTTTAGACGCACCCAATGGTAACTCTAGGTGACGAGGGTCTGGTGGAGCTCTGTTCGGTCCATTTGGAGCAGTGCTAACAATGACGCAAGATAGGTGCACGGTCTGCACTGCACGTACCATGGGCTCATAAAAAGTTTTGGACGCACCCGATGGACCTCGTAAGTGACGTGGGTCGTGTGGAATCTCGTTTAAGTCCGTTTGGAGACATTGTTAGTGTCAGAGCAAGACAGGTGCACGGTTTGCACCGAACATACCATAGGCATAGAAATCATTTTGGGCACACTCGATGGGACTCCTAGGTAACGAGGCTCAAGTGGAAGCTCAGTTTGGTCCGTTTAGAGATAGTGCTACTCTTGATGCAAGATTGGTGCACGGTTTGCGTCGAACGTACCGTAGGCTCAAAAATCGTATTGGAGGCACCCGATGGAACTCCTAGGTGATGTGGGTCATGTGGCATTTTCGTTTCAATCTGTTTTGAGACACTTCTTAGGAGATAGTGCTAATCTTGACGCAGGATAGGTGCAAGGTTTGCACTAAATGTACCATTGGCTCATAAATAGTTTTGGACGCACCCGATGGAACTCATAAGTGACGAGGGTCATGTGGAATCTCGTTTTAGTCCATTTGGAGATATTGTTAGTGTCAGAGCAAGATAGGTGCACGATTTGCACCGAACATACCATAGGCGTAGAAATCGTTTTGGGGCACAGTCGAAGGGACTCCTAGGTGATGAGGCTCAAGTGGAAGCTCGGTTTGGTCTATTTGGAGATAGTGCTACTCTTGATGCAAGATTGGTGCACGGTTTGCGTCAAACATACCGTAGGCTTAGAAATAGTATTGGAGGCACCCGATGGAACTCCTAGGTGAGGTGGGTCGTGTGGCATCTTGTTTTGATCTGTTTTGAGAGAGTGTTAGGAGATAATGCTAATCTTGAAGCAGGATAGGTGCACAGTATGGATTGAAAGTAGCATTGGCTCATAAATAGTTTTGGACGCACCCGATGGAACTCGTAAGTGACGAGGGTCGTGTAGAATCTCATTTTAGTCCATTTGGAGACTGTCTTAGTGTCTGTGCAAGATTGGTGCACGGTTTGCACCGAACATACCATAGGCATAGAAATCATTTTGGACACACTCGATGGGACTCCTAGGTGACGAGGCTCAACTGGAAGCTCGGTTTGGTTTGTTTGAAGATAGTGCTACTCTTGATGCAAGATTGGTGCATGATTTGCGTCGAACGTACCTTAGGCTTAGAAATAGTATTGGAGGCACCCGATGGAACTCCTAGGTGAGGTGGGTCGTGTGGCATCTTGTTTCGATCTGTTTTGAGATAGTGTTAGGATATAGTGCTAATCTTGACGTAGGATAGGTGCACTGTATGGATTGAATGTACCATTGGCTCATAAATAGTTTTGGACGCACCCGATGGAACTCGTAAGTGACGAGGGTCGTGTGGAATCTTGTTTTAGTCCGTTTGGAGACAGTGTTAGTGTCAGTGCAAGATTGGTGCACGGTTTGCACTGAACATACCATAGGCACATAAATCATTTTGGACATACTCGATGGGACTCTAAGGTGACGAGGCTCAAGTGGAAGCTCGATTTGGTCCGTTTGGAGATAGTGCTAATCTTGATGCAAGATTGGTGCACGATTTGTGTTGAACGTACCGTAGGCTCAGAAATAGTCTTGGAGGCACCCGATGGAACTCCTTGGTGAGGTGGGTCATGTGGAGTCTCGTTTCGATCTATTTTGAGACAGTGTTAGCGTTGGTGCAAGATAGGTGCTCGGTTTGTGTCAAAGGTACCATAGGCTCATAAATCCTTTTAGACGCACCCGATGGTACCTCTAGGTGACGAGGGTCTGGTGGAGCTCTGTTCGGTCCGTTTGGAGACAGTGCTAACCATGACGCAAGATAGGTGCACGGTCTGCACTGCACGTACCATGGGCTCATAAAAAGTTTTGGACGCACCCGATGGACCTCGTAAGTGATGTGGGTCGTGTGGAATCTCGTTTAAGTCTGTTTGGAGACAGTGTTAGTGTCAGAGTAATATTGGTGCACGGTTTGCACCGAACATACCATAGGCATAGAAATCATTTTGGGCACAGTCGATGGGACTCCTAGGTAACGAGGCTCAAGTGGAAGCTCGGTTTGGTCCGTTTGGAGATAGTGCTACTCTTGATGCAAGATTGGTGCACGGTTTGCGTCGAACGTACCGTAGGCTCGGAAATAGTCTTTGAGTCACCCGATGGAACTCCTAGGTGAGGTGGGTCTTGTGGAATCTCATTTCGATCTGTTTTGAGACAGTGTTAGCATCAGTGCAAGATAGGTGCTCGGTTTGCGTCAAACGTACCATGGGCTCATAAATCCTTTTAGACGCACCTAATGGTACTCCTAGGTGACGAGGGCCATGTGGAATCTCGTTTTAGTCCAGATGGAGACATGTTTATGTCAGTGCAAGAAAGGTGCACGGTTTGCACCGAACATACCATAGGCATAGAAATTGTTTTGGGCACATTTGATGGGAATCCTAGGTGACGAGGCTCAAGTGGAAGCTCGGTTTGGTCCGTTTGGAGATAGTGCTACTCTTGATGCAAGATTGGTGCACGGTTTGCGTCGAACGTACCGTAGGCTCAAAAATCGTATTGGAGGCACCCGATGGAACTCCTAGGTGATGTGGGTCATGTGGCATTTCGTTTCAATCTGTTTTGAGACACTTCTTAGGAGATAGTGCTAATCTTGACGCAGGATAGGTGCAAGGTTTGCACTAAATGTACCATTGGCTCATAAATAGTTTTGGACGCACCCGATGGAACTCGTAAGTGACGAGGGTCGTGTGGAATCTCGTTTTAGTCCGTTTGGAGATATTGTTAGTGTTAGAGCAAGATAGGCTTAGAAATAGTATTGGAGGCACCCGATGGAACTCCTAGGTGAGGTGGGTTGTGTGGCATCATGTTTTGATCTGTTTTGAGAGTGTTAGGAGATAGTGCTATCTTGACGCAGGATAGGTGCACGGTATGGATTGAATGTAGCATTGGCTCATAAATAGTTTTGGACGCACCCGATGGAACTCATAAGTGACGAGGGTCGTGTAGAATCTCGTTTTAGTCCGTTTGGAGACAGTGTTAGTGTCAGTGCAAGATTGGTGCATGATTTGCACTGAACATACCATAGGCACAGAAATCATTTTGGACACACTCGATGGGACTCCATGGTGATGAGGCTCAAGTGGAAGCTCGATTTGGTCCGTTTGGAGATAGTGCTAATCTTGATGCAAGATTGGTGCACGGTTGGTGTCGAACGTACCGTAGGCTCATAAATTATCTTGGACGCACCCGATGGAACTCCTAGGTGAGGTGGGTCATGTGGAGTCTCGTTTCAGTCTGTTTTGAGACAGTGTTTGCATCGGTGCAAGATAGGCGGTTTGTGTCAAATGTACCATAGGTTCATAAATCCTTTTAGATGCACCCGATGGTACTTCTAGGTGACGAGGGTCTGGTGGAGCTGTGTTCGGTCCGTTTGGAGACAATGCTAACCTTGACGCAAGATAGGTGCTTTGTTTGCACTGCAAGTACCATGGGCTCATAAAAAGTTTTGGACGCACCCGATGGAACTCGTAAGTGACGTGGGTCGCGTGGAATCTTGTTTTAGTCTGTTTGGAGACAGTGTTAGTGTCAGAGGAAGATAGGTGCACGGTTTGCACCGAACATACCATAGGCATAGAAATTGTTTTGGGCACACCCGATGGGACTCCTAGGTGACGAGGCTCAAGTGGAAGCTCGGTTTGGTCCGTTTGGAGATAGTGCTACTCTTGATGCAAGATTGTAGCACGGTTTGCGTCAAACGTACCGTAGGCTCGGAAATAGTCTTCGAGTCACCCGATGGAACTCCTAGGTGAGGTGGGTCATGTGGAATCTCGTTTCGATCTGTTTTGAGACAGTGTTAGCGTCGGTGCAAGAGAGGTGCTCGGTTTGCGTCAAACGTACCATGGCCTCATAAATCCTATTAGACGCACCCGATCATACTCCTAGGTGACGAGGGCCATGTGGAATCTCGTTATAGTCCATTTGGAGACATGTTTATGTCAGTGCAAGAAAGGTACATGGTTTGTACTGAACATACCATAGACATAGAAATCGTTTTGGGGCACACTCGATGGGACTCCTAGGTGACGAGGCTCAAGTGGAAACTCGGATTGGTCCGTTTGGAGATAGTGCTACTCTTGATGCAAGATTGGTGCACGGTTTGCGTCAAATGTACCGTAGGCTTAGAAATAGAATTGGAAGCACCCAATGGAACTCCTAGGTGAGGTGGGTCCTGTGCAATCTCGTTTCAATCTGTTTTGAGACAGTGTTAGGAGATAGTGCTAATCTTGACATAGGATAGGTGCACGGTATGGCTTGAATGTACCATTGGCTCATAAATAGCTTTGGACGCACCCGATCGTACTCCTAGGTGATGAGGGCCATGTGGAATCTCGTTTTAGTCCATTTGGAGACACGTTTCTGTCAGTGCAAGAAAGGTGCACGGTTTGCACTGAACATACAATTGGCATAGAAATTGTTTTGGGCACATTTGATGGGAATCCTAGGTGACGAGGCTCAAGTAGAAGCTTAGTTTGGTCCGTTTGGAGATAGTGCTACTCTTGATGCAAGATTGTAGCACGGTTTGCGTCGAACGTACCGTAGGCTCAGAAATAGTCTTCGAGTCACCCGATTGAACTCCTACGTGAGGTGGGTCATGTGGAATCTCATTTCGATCTATTTTGAGACAGTGTTAGCGTCGGTGCAAGATAGGTGCTCGGTTTGCGTCAAACGTACCATGGGCTCATAAATCCTTTTAGACGCACCCGATCGTACTCCTAGGTGACGAGGGCCACGTGGAATCTCGTTTTAGTCCATTTGGAGACACGTTTATGTCAGTGCAAGAAAGGTGCACGGTTTGCACCGAACGTACCATAGGCATAGAAATTGTTTTGGGCACATTTGATGGGAATCCTAGGTGACGAGGCTCAAGTGGAAGCTTAGTTTGGTCCGTTTGGAGATAGTGCTACTCTTGATGCAAGATTGGTGCACGGTTTGCGTCGAACGTACCGTAGGCTTAGAAATAGAATTGGAAGCACTTGATGGAACTCCTAGGTGACGAGGGCCATGTGGAATCTCGTTTTAGTCCATTTGGAGACATGTTTATGTCAGTGCAAGAAAGGTACACGGTTTGCACCGAACATACCATAGACATAGAAATCATTTTGGGGCACACTCGATGGGACTCCTAGGTGACGAGGCTCAAGTGGAAGCTCGGTTTGGTGCGTTTGGAGATAGTGCTACTCTTGATGCAAGATTGGTGAACGGTTTGCGTCGAACGTACCATTGGCTTAGAAATAGAATTGGAAGCACCCGATGGAACTCCTTGGTGAGGTGGGTCCTGTGCCATCTCGTTTTGATCTGTGTTTGAGACAGTGTTAGGAGATAGTGCTAATCTTGACACAGGATAGGTGCACGGTATGGATTGAATGTACCATTGGCTCATAAATAGTTTTGGACGCACCCGATGGAACTCGTAAGTGACGAGGGTCGTGTGGAATCTCGTTTTAGTCCGTTTGGAGACAGTGTTAGTGTAAGTGCAAGATTGGTGCACGGTTTGCACCGAACATACCATAGGCACAGAAATCATTTTGGACACACTCGATGGGACTCCAAGGTGACGTGGCTCAAGTGGAAGCTCGATTTGGTCTGTTTGGAGAGAGTGCTAATGTTGATGCAGGATTGGTGCAGGGTTTGTGTCAAACATACCTTAGGCTCAGAAATAGTCTTGGAGGCACCCGATGGAACTCCTAGGTGAGGTGGGTCATGTGGAGTCTCGTTTCGATCTGTTTTTGAGACAGTGTTAGCGTCGGTGCAAGATAGGTGCTCGGTTTATGTCAAAGGTACCATAGGCTCATAAATCCTTTTAGACGCACCCGATGATACTTCTAGGTGACGAGGGTCTGGTGGAGCTGTGTTCGGTCCGTTTGGAGACAGTGCTAACCTTGACGCAAGATAGGTGCTTTGTTTGCAGTGCACGTACCATGGGCACATAAAAAGTTTTGGATGCACCCGATGGAACTCGTAAGTGACGTGGGTCACGTGGAATCTCGTTTTAGTCCGTTTGGAGACAGTGTTAGTGTCAGAGCAAGATAGGTGCATGGTTTGCACTGAACATACCATAGGCATAGAAATTGTTTTGGGCACACTCGATGGGACTCCTAGGTGACGAGGCTCAAGTGTAAGCTTGGTTTGGTCCGTTTGGAGATAGTGCTACTTTTGATGCAAGATTGTAGCACGGTTTGCGTCGAACGTACCGTAGGCTCAGAAATAGTCTTCGAGTCACCCGATGGAACTCCTAGGTGAGGTGGGTCATGTGGAATCTCGTTTCGATCTGTTTTGAGATAGTGTTAGCGTCGGTGCAAGATAGGTGCTCGGTTTGCGTCAAACGTACCATGGGCTCATAAATCCTTTTAGACGCACCCGATCGTACTCCTAGGTGATGAGGGCCATGTGGAATCTCGTTTTAGTCCATTTGGAGACACGTTTATGTCAGTGCAAGAAAGGTGCACGGTTTGCACCGAACATACAATTGGCATAGAAATTGTTTTGGGCACATTTGATGGGAATCCTAGGTGACGAGGCTCAAGTAGAAGCTTAGTTTGGTCCGTTTGGAGATAGTGCTACTCTTGATGCAAGATTGTAGCACGGTTTGCGTCGAACGTACCGTAGGCTCGGAAATAGTCTTCGAGTCACCCGATTGAACTCCTACGTGAGGTGGGTCATGTGGAATCTCATTTCGATCTATTTTGAGACAGTGTTAGCGCCGGTGCAAGATAGGTGCTCGGTTTGCGTCAAACGTACCATGGGCTCATAAATCCTTTTAGACGCACCCGATCGTACTCCTAGGTGACGAGGGCCACGTGAAATCTCATTTTAGTCCATTTGGAGACACGTTTATGTCAGTGCAAGAAAGGTGCACGGTTTGCACCGAACGTACCATAGGCATAGAAATTGTTTTGGGCACATTTGATGGGAATCCTAGGTGACGAGGCTCAAGTGGAAGCTTAGTTTGGTCCGTTTGGAGATAGTGCTACTCTTGATGCAAGATTGGTGCACGGTTTGCGTCGAACGTACCGTAGGCTTAGAAATAGAATTGGAAGCACTTGATGGAACTCCTAGGTGACGAGGGCCATGTGGAATCTCGTTTTAGTCCATTTGGAGACATGTTTATGTCAGTGCAAGAAAGGTACACGGTTTGCACCGAACATACCATAGACATAGAAATCATTTTGGGGCACACTCGATGGGACTCCTAGGTGACGAGGCTCAAGTGGAAGCTCGGTTTGGTGCGTTTGGAGATAGTGCTACTCTTGATGCAAGATTGGTGAACGGTTTGCGTCGAACGTACCATTGGCTCAGAAATAGAATTGGAAGCACCCGATGGAACTCCTTGGTGAGGTGGGTCCTGTGCCATCTCGTTTTGATCTGTGTTTGAGATAGTGTTAGGAGATAGTGCTAATCTTGACACAGGATAGGTGCACGGTATGGATTGAATGTACCATTGGCTCATAAATAGTTTTGGACGCACCCGATGGAACTCGTAAGTGACGAGGGTCGTGTGGAATCTCGTTTTAGTCCGTTTGGAGACAGTGTTAGTGTAAGTGCAAGATTGGTGCACGGTTTGCACCGAACATACCATAGGCACAGAAATCATTTTGGACACACTCGATGGGACTCCAAGGTGACGTGGCTCAAGTGGAAGCTCGATTTGGTCTGTTTGGAGAGAGTGCTAATGTTGATGCAAGATTGGTGCAGGGTTTGTGTCGAACATACCTTAGGCTCAGAAATAGTCTTGGAGGCACCCGATGGAACTCCTAGGTGAGGTGGGTCATGTGGAGTCTCGTTTCGATCTGTTTTTGAGACAGTGTAAGCGTCGGTGCAAGATAGGTGCTCGGTTTGTGTCAAAGGTACCATAGGCTCATAAATCCATTTAGACGCACCCGATGATACTTCGAGGTGACGAGGGTCTGGTGGAGCTGTGTTCGGTCCGTTTGGAGACAGTGCTAACCTTGACGCAAGATAGGTGCTTTGTTTGCAGTGCACGTACCATGGGCTCATAAAATGTTTTGGATGCACCCGATGGAACTCGTAAGTGACGTGGGTCACGTGGAATCTCGTTTTAGTCCGTTTGGAGACAGTGTTAGTGTCAGAGCAAGATAGGTGCATGGTTTGCACTGAACATACCATAGGCATAGAAATTGTTTTGGGCACACTCGATGGGACTCCTAGGTGACGAGGCTCAAGTGTAAGCTTGGTTTGGTCCGTTTGGAGATAGTGCTACTTTTGATGCAAGATTGTAGCACGGTTTGCGTCGAACGTACCGTAGGCTCAGAAATAGTCTTCGAGTCACCCGATGGAACTCCTAGGTGAGGTGGGTCATGTGGAATCTCGTTTCGATCTGTTTTGAGATAGTGTTAGCGTCGGTGCAAGATAGGTGCTCGGTTTGCGTCAAACGTACCGTGGGCTCATAAATCCTTTTAGACGCACCCGATCGTACTCCTAGGTGATGAGGGCCATGTGGAATCTCGTTTTAGTCCATTTGGAGACACGTTTATGTCAGTGCAAGAAAGGTGCACGGTTTGCACCGAACATACAATTGGCATAGAAATTGTTTTGGGCACATTTGATGGGAATCCTAGGTGACGAGGCTCAAGTAGAAGCTTAGTTTGGTCCGTTTGGAGATAGTGCTACTCTTGATGCAAGATTGTAGCACGGTTTGCGTCGAACGTACCGTAGGCTCGGAAATAGTCTTCGAGTCACCCGATTGAACTCCTACGTGAGGTGGGTCATGTGGAATCTCATTTCGATCTATTTTGAGACAGTGTTAGCGTCGGTGCAAGATAGGTGCTCAGTTTGCGTCAAACGTACCATGGGCTCATAAATCCTTTTAGACGCACCCGATCGTACTCCTAGGTGACGAGGGCCACGTGGAATCTCGTTTTAGTCCATTTGGAGACACGTTTATGTCAGTGCAAGAAAGGTGCACGGTTTGCACCGAACGTACCATAGGCATAGAAATTGTTTTGGGCACATTTGATGGGAATCCTAGGTGACGAGGCTCAAGTGGAAGCTTAGTTTGGTCCGTTTGGAGATAGTGCTACTCTTGATGCAAGATTGGTGCACGGTTTGCGTCGAACGTACCGTAGGCTTAGAAATAGAATTGGAAGCACTTGATGGAACTCCTAGGTGACGAGGGCCATGTGGAATCTCGTTTTAGTCCATTTGGAGACATGTTTATGTCAGTGCAAGAAAGGTACACGGTTTGCACCGAACATACCATAGACATAGAAATCATTTTGGGGCACACTCGATGGGACTCCTAGGTGACGAGGCTCAAGTGGAAGCTCGGTTTGGTGCGTTTGGAGATAGTGCTACTCTTGATGCAAGATTGGTGAACGGTTTGCGTCGAACGTACCATTGGCTCAGAAATAGAATTGGAAGCACCCGATGGAACTCCTTGGTGAGGTGGGTCCTGTGCCATCTCGTTTTGATCTGTGTTTGAGACAGTGTTAGGAGATAGTGCTAATCTTGACACAGGATAGGTGCACGGTATGGATTGAATGTACCATTGGCTCATAAATAGTTTTGGACGCACCCGATGGAACTCGTAAGTGACGAGGGTCGTGTGGAATCTCGTTTTAGTCTGTTTGGAGACAGTGTTAGTGTAAGTGCAAGATTGGTGCACGGTTTGCACCGAACATACCATAGGCACAGAAATCATTTTGCATCAAACGTACCGTGGGCTCATAAATCCTTTTAGACGCACCCGATCGTACTCCTAGGTGACGAGGGTCTGGTGGAGATCTGTTCGGTCCGTTTGGAGACAGTGCTAACCTTGACGCAAGATAGGTGCACGGTTTGCACTGCACGTATGATAGGCTCATAAATCCTTTTAGATGCACCCGAAGGGGAAAAAGCCCCGTTTCTTTTTCCCTTGTTCATCGCTGTCACGCTAAAGCCGGCCCTTGTGCCATGGTATTCACCACTACAGAGGAGCCACTGCCGAGAATGTGGCCACCGCCCTCCTCTACCCTCGGCGGAATGGACATCAGCACCACCTCACTGCTCGTTCTAGACTCGCGGCACCACATCATCACGTTCGCCAACTCACTGTCCGGCCTTCGTGCCGTGAATCTCTGTCTTGCAGGGAGGCCACCAACTCTGCTGCCATGTTCCAGAACATGCGGCAACAGCCCTCCGCCTTCTTGGCAACAAGGTCAAGTCTTGGAACTTAGCCGACACCGTTCTCGATGTCGGCAAAAGCTCTGCATTTCTTTCTCTTTATTTGCTTATACATCCTTGTAATGTCATCTATCATATACTTGCTACTTGATCATGTTCTATCTTATACACGGTCTACTTGTGCCGTGCCTTAGTGCCGGTCTATCTCCCTCGCTATGGGTATGTGCTACTCCGAGTTGTGTCATTCTGTTCTTGTGTGGTCGTGTTTGGGTTCTCGTGTGTTTGTTTTCTTGTGGTCCGTGCCTTCGAGCCGATCAGGGGTTCGTAGTTCGCTCGTCCATTCGGTCGTGGGTTCATCCCGCCGTGGCCGCAATGCCGAGCCTAACTCGCTTCCCCCGTGTTTAGTTGTCTCTGTTCGGCAACGATCATCGGTAACCCGGTTCGGCTCTCGGATTTGGCCACTTCGGACTCGACAACAATGCGGCTTTTATCCGCACCTGACGAGCCCTCCGTGGCCAGTCTAGTAAAGGTGAATCGGGTAATGACAATCGCGAAACAATGGAAGCCAACTCGTTGAGGTGAAGCTCATGGTCGCGAGCCGCCTCGCCATGACCATCAGGCTCTACCTCTTTTGTTCTCCTATTTTTATCCTAACCATTCGTATGCTTGTGCCACTTGGACCGTATCATTCTTTTGGATCTAGTGATGATAACCACATCGTTATGAACCTTGGGAATTGCAAAGTGTTGTTCTGGTTGCACGTAGGTTGTGGCGCCCTACGAGTGGGTTTGGATCGGGGGATCGTGCCTTTCTTCACCCAACCGTCACCCGTTCCATGACGAGTTGGATGAAAGGGTATGGATTCCATTGTCTCTTGTCTCCTCTTTTTGTTCTCAACCCCTGTCGATCTAGTAAGATTTGGGTTGAGCCTCTTCGCTTGTTGGTGTTTATTGCTGCGTTGATTTCCATCCTTTTGATTTCCACTGATTTCTATGGCGTGTGGGTCAAGGGAAGGGGAGTCCCGTGTTTCTTTCGTCCTTTGCTCTTCGTGCTCAAGCCCTCGTATGCTTGTACCTTAGTTGACTGTAGCATTTCTACGGTTCTCGTGGTGACAACCGCACCGCCTCAGAACATAGAGATGTCTTAGTGTAGTTAGTGCACCTAGGTCGAGGTACCCTACGGGTAGATTGAGTGTTCGTGTTCTTTTACGTGTCTCCTCTTTCGATGCACTATCCTTTGCCATGGCATGTGTATTGGAAGAAGTAGACCACCTCTCTCTTCTCTCCCCTGTTCCACCCTCTCTCGGTTCTCGTCAATTATAATGGCGCACGGATTGAGAGAGAACAAAACTTCTCCTGCTTATAGTCCTTTCGGTTCTCGTTAGTCTCCATGACGCTCAGATCGAAAGCCACGAGCCGTGGTGTTTGCTTAGGATGAGCTAGGGCCTATGCCATTTCTATTTTTAGCCATGCAGGTCGACACAATCGGCCCAGGAAGTATTGGCTAGGCTAAGGCTTAAGCTCGTGCTTGGTAAAACACCACCCGTGTTTCTTGGCCTAGGGATCGGATATCCGCCGAGAGGGCTAAGAAGGCTTCTTCTTGTGCTCTTTCTTGGGTTGCCCCTTTCGAGTCTTGGCCTTTTTGTGAATATTGATTGTTCTCTTGCTATGTGTGATGCCCTCGCGAGGTAGCGTTGATCGGACTGGAACCCTGTTGGAGGAAGGGAAAGCAGAGGATAGCAGAACCTGCAAAGTGGAGCTGACCTGGGAGGTGGAGACTCGTACCGATCGACTGCACCAACTAACAGAGACTTGTACCTCTACTACCTCGACATCGCAGGTGTCATGGCAGCACCTTACTCTAGAGGATCCTATTAGGCATGCTAAAATGTAGATGCTAGTGCTTTACTTTTATGCAAATGAACTGTGATAGGTTGCATGGTAGATTGCTTGTGAGCCATTACCTTGTCGCAGCCTGTTCCCCTGCACACCCGCTGTTAGGCTAGACGCTCGCTTACTACTTACTGCTTTACTCTTACTTGCATTATATCTGTGATGTGATGCTTGGAGAAGGGATTGCAAGTGGGTAAGGCACGTGGTGCCGAGAACACGGTAATAACTTGGTAATGAACTTGGGGAGATCTTGGCGTGCGTCTTGGGTGTGTGGTGAGGGTCGAGTCGACCGAGCAGGATCTACGATGAGTCGCGAGGACGAGTCTTGCCGGAGGGCGCTACCTGGGCGTTCGCCATGTGAGGTGCCTGTGGCAGGTACATGTGATAGGGAGAGGTCCCAGGGTGGAGTGTCTTCGTGGGATGAAGCCCCGGGATGGGAGGTGCTGTGATGGCACGGGGTGCCGGGTGTTCCATTGAGCGGAAAACGGTTTTCCCCTTGTGAAGATATCCTGCTTAGTCACCCTAAGGACTGATATGTCCGTGGACTGGGTCTTAGGAATCCTTGCACATCCACTCGCTTCTGTAGGGAGGAGACGGACGTTCGACTTGCTAGTACGGTGCCACTACTATTGGGAGGTTAGCGGATAGTGTAGGGAGGTACGGGCGTCGAGTGCCCACACCCTCCTAAGACAGCGTAGTACCTGAGGGGCCAAGTACTACGTCTCACAGTCTCAGCGTGCCGGTGTATGAGGTACTCCGACATGGCCCCAGTTCTGAGTGATAGGGTGGCATCGTGTCTAGTTGGAAGGCAGCCCGTTATCAGCCTAGACGACCCGGATCGTCGATGATGGTGATCTTGTGGGTAGTGTAAACCTCTGCAGAGTTTCTGGTTGATCGATCGATTCATACACCAACTTGTTGGCTATGGACCTTTCCTAAGTAAAGCTTCACTTGACTAGTGAGAGGAGTCCTTCTACCTTCCCTGGGTTTCAGTGTGATCTGGCCTTGGCCATTGAGGCATGGACGAGAGGGAGTCGTCCATGCCGATGAGAGAGTGAGATGAGATGTGGTGTGGTGTTGAGATGTGATGGGATGGGAGAACATGTGTAAGGGATGGGTTAAAACTTGATGAACTATTATTATATACTTATTAATGAACATGTATTATAGGATCGCCAGATCCCTTTTCCTCTTTTCCACTAAAGCTCATCGGTGCTGACCATGGCCTGCACACATCTAGCGGTGTGCAGTTTTCCTGACTTGCAGTAATAACGAAGTTAGAAGGATTAGGT
The DNA here is from genome assembly GCA_022457205.1 of Saccharum spontaneum. Classification (NCBI taxonomy): domain Eukaryota; kingdom Viridiplantae; phylum Streptophyta; class Magnoliopsida; order Poales; family Poaceae; genus Saccharum; species Saccharum spontaneum. The sequence continues at coordinate 30,537,014 of CM039594.1, forward strand.
GGTCTCGTTCCTACGCTCAAGTTTGGTTTTGGAGATGGAGTCTACACCCGCTGTCTTTCTACGCCAACTCTGATGATTGCCTGGAGGAGGAGCCTTCACCTGCTGACACGCTACAACAACTCTGATGAAGACGCGTGAGTTTCCGCTAGATAATGATGTAATAGGTGTGTTAACAAGTGTTGTAAAACTTTGTAATTTGTAGTTCTGAGATGTATGACTATGATATCATCTGATAATTGATAATGTGATGGGTTTCTTTCGTGGGCTATCACATTATAATTCGTATCTGTGGATTTTCCCTTCGAGGAAAATCAAGATCGTTTTAGGTGGTATCAGAGCCATACTTGGCCCTAGGACGAGACCCGTAGAACCAAACACTAGTTTAGAAGCCAAAACATCTTGTCTGGAGTAGAATTATGGGTGCTAACACTTGTATCCCTCCTCGCCTTGAATTCTGCTGCTAACTCGCCTCCCCAAACAGGGAAAGTTGACCTTTAGGAAATATACCCCTTACCGCCCACGCTAGTCGGTACATGTGTGAGGCTTGAAGGTTTAGGAGTCACCTTCTGTCAACACTATGCATATAGGAATTGTAATGCTGCTTGTGTGCCTGGATCTTGTGTTTGTTGTGCTTCTTATGCTTCTTATTGTTTGAGTGTAAGCTGTAGAAGCTATTTTGTGTATGTGAGACTCCAGGTACTAGGTAACCTAGCTGGCCAAACCCAATGCCATCCTATGACTGGATAAGTGACCCCCGACTAACAAGAGTTAAAATATGAATCTGATGCATCATGTCTTTCCCAAACTATTTCAAAAACTGTTTCTGGCTCTCAACTAAATGAATTTTCAAAATTGCCCTCCCTCCGTTGTTTCAAAAAGCCTCCTCTTTAGCAAAAGAGTTTCTATTTCGGAGGAAATGTTTCAAAACTTCTTAAAAGATTATCCTCTTTCAAAAGAAAAGCGATTTTTAATCTTTTCTCAATCCGACTTGATTTCAAAAGCTATTTGTGAAACAGTTTGAGAACCCGTGTCCTTTCAAAAAGTGTTAAGATTTCACTTCCGAGAAACCAAAGTTTTGCTTTTTAATCAACAAAACGTTTTCAAACCAAAGTTTTTGGCTCAGTTTGTTTTAAAAGCTTTTGATTTCAACCTAGGAGCCAAATTCCTTTCAAAATAAACCTCGCTTCCAAGGAATAAAATGGATTACAATTGATTTATTAAACAAAATCCTTGCGAAAAGATTTTGTTTATAATCTTTCCAAAATTTTACCAAAACCAAAATTAACTTTCTAGGTCTAGTTTCAAAAGTGTTGCTTGGAGAAAAGGTTTTCAAAAAAAAAGTTTGATTACGAAAGCTTTACCTCTTCAAAATAAGAAATGATTTCAAGTCACCTTCAAAACTAGTTCTATTTGATTCAAATGAAAAGGGAAGCAACTCCTTGTTTGCAAAAGTAAAATGAGTTTCAAAACTTGTTGAATTAAAAAAATGGTATGTTTTGATTCGAAAAACAAAGGCTTTCAAAAGATTTTGTTTTCGAAACTTGCATTGATTTCAACCCAGAATTCAAAAGTTTTGCATGTCACCCCCCTCATCATTCAAACAGGGTGTCAAAACTACTCATCTTGAAAAGTTTTGGGTATTTGCGAAACATTTTCATCCAAAATGATTATGAACTCCGCGTACCCGCTAATTCAAAACATCTTTCGTCCAAAAGGTCTGTTTGGCGAAGATTACAAAATGGTTTGGTTTCAAAAACTTCCCCTCTCAAAAGGCCCAAATGTATCTAAAAATCCATTCAAAAGAGGTTTTGGAAAAAAAACAAAAACCCATCTATAAAACTTTGACTGCTTAAACCAAAAATTTATTTAAAGTATTTCCAAAAATCTCTTTTTAAGGGTTTGATCGATTTCGACAAAAATTCAAAAGTTTCGATTTGAGTTTCGAAAAACCAAAGCAGGGCACAACCTATTCCACATATCTTTGTGCTGGTTTGATTTCAAAATCCAATGGTTGTGGCCTTCCTCCTTACAAGAATTGCAAAACAAAAGATTTTAAAGCTTGTTTTCAAAAAAATATGGCTTCCAAAACCATTTTACAAAGGTTTTTTTCGTCCCTTCTAAAAGCTCTCCTCTCCCTTTGGCTTGGGAATATCGAGGTGCTGTCGGTAATATATTTGGTAGTGAGTCGTAATCATAACCCTTGGTGCCGCTACGAAACTTGGGGCCCCATGTGTGATGCATCCACATGGCTTGTTGCCGGGTGTATGCAGGTATTGAGGTACGTGACTATGACCGCTCCAAGTGGTACCTGCATACCATGGTAATCCTAAGCTTAGTTTTTCTAAATCCTACTTCAAAAGCATCCGCTTGAAAAGAGTTTATTTAAAACAAAGGAAAATTTGGATTTCAAAAATCTCTGTTCAAATATCGTATTATGTTCTAAAACAAAGAAATTTTAAACCCAAAATCTTTGCAAGAACAAACTTCTATTTAAAATAAAACAACTTTTGGAGGAAAAGAATTTGAAAAAGTTTTGTTGTGTGAAATACCTCTTCGCCGTCAAGACTCTTGACCTATTTCAAATGTTTTGAAAACCTTGCACCAATTTCAAAATGCTTTGTGAAAAGATCCTTCAAACCCTCTGGTTGTGTTTTTGAAAATCTGAGAAAAGCAGCCTCCTCCAAATGGCGTTTTCCAAAAATGGATTTATGAAAACCTGTTTTCAAAGCCTTTTAAAAATACTTTATTTGCAAATGGTTTTGGTTTACCAAATCTAAAACCAACTTCAGAAAGGGAATTTATTTTCAAATGAAAACTATTTCTAGTTGCTTCCCTATCTTGCAAAAATGGATTTCATTTCAAAAGAAAACTACTTTCTAACAGAAAACCGTTGATTAAAGAAAAAGAGTTTCCCCAACTGGTTCCCAAACTTACTTTACAAAATTTTGGGTGTGTGAAATGTTTTCAACTGATCTTTGAACTTGTTTCCCCGAAACCCTCGATTACAAAAGCAAAATAATTTCAAAAGAAAATTTTGACTTGGTTTGCAAAAGTTTCAAGAACTCTCTTGTGAAAAAGTTTTTCTCCCAAAAAACTAATTTGAGAAAGTAAGACTACTTCTCCCTTCTCCGTTCAAAAGGTTTTATGAAAACTACTTTTCAAAAGCCCTTCATCCAAAAGCTCCATTGCAAAATCATAATGCACTAATACATGTTGAACAAGTAGTGAAAGCCATCAACCTTAGGTGAACCTATCTGCCGCCCTTCAGAAGTAACGCCCTAAATCTCGGGGACGAGATTCCTGTAAGGGGGGTGGACTGTAACATCCCGGATTTTCGGGTAACCAAAAATACGAACTTTTTAAAATTTTTCCTGCAATTGTGTGAAGCATGTAGATTCTAGGTTTAACCCGAGACTAACCCCTAACAAATCATGGCATACATTTAGAATTGATTGTAGGAGGGTGTCGAAGTTTTTAGTTGGTCTAGGGCTTTGTGTCGGAGTGCACAAATCCGTAGCAGGAGTTACTCTCAAATCTCTCTAGAGTTACATCTCAATTCTCATCCAAATCCTCTTTCAACTTTCCTTTGAGCTCTTCTCAAATTTTTTCCTCGAGCTCTCTACTAATCCCATTTGAACTATTTTCGGTCTCCCTTCGAATTCTCTTGAAATGCCCTTCTCATTTCCTCCATGATCCTCTTTTGAAGCCCTTCTCAAAATCCCTTTGAAATCTGCATCCCAAGTCCCTTTTTGATTTTACCCTCAAATCATCTTGGCATAATTAAGAAGACCATCTTCTCTCTCCCCTTGAGCTCAATTTCCTTTTTGAAATTTCCCCTTATACTAATTAATGCCAAAATGAAAAATACAACCCCATTCCTTCTCTTGGGCCAAAGCCCTTCCTTCTCCCCTTTTTCCCGCTGGCCCCACGCCACCCCTCCTCATTTCTCTCCTAGCCGCGTAGCCCAGGACTTGGCTGGCCCAGCTCGTCGCTGCAGCCTGGCGACCGAGGCCTGGCTTGCTCCTCCCTTCCCCCTCCGGCCCATCTCGTCTTTCATCTCGAGTGGCCCAGCATCAGGCAGCAGGCCCAGCTGCTCCACTCACCTGCCCGCGGCCCAGCTGGCCCGAGTCGTGCCCCAGCCCTAGGCGAGCCACGCCCGGCTCCCAGAACCACGCCGCCGCCACCGCTCGCACAACGCCCGCGCGTGGTGATATGAACCCACTAGGGTGAATCCTGATCTTTCGATGAGAGAAGGTGGATAACTCGATTTGGGGATGGAAATGACGTTCACGGCCCGACTACAACCATCCAAGGATGCTGCGCCTTAGCAACCGATACACCACCTCCAACAGCCGTCGCGATCTTGTGGAACACGATCAACCAAACCACTAGGGTAATTCCTGCAAGCAATCGAGGAACAAGCAAGAACAAGTAGAACAAGCAACTCAATTGCAAATATGGAGATGAAAACCAATCTAAAATCACAAAGTTGGGGTTATGAATCGAGTAGAACGGATGGTCTAGTCGACACACGCGTCTACAAGGAAGTAGCAATGGCTAAACTTTCAACAAAACAAAACCCCCATCTGTTTGTGGCGGCTCTAATCCTTATTAATACCTAGGGGAACGACCAGGGGGTGTTGGGGTCGTTCTCCAACCCTAGGACACGTCCCTAATGAACCCAACTTGATACATGGGCCATCAGCCCAAAATAGGGTGACACAGCACCAAAGGCAGAA